>NW_020871366.1:117166-122166 GCF_003789085.1 Penaeus vannamei | reverse complement strand
AATATCAGTATATATATATATATCCATACTATATATATATATATACTATATATAACTACACTACTACTCACCTACCATTATACATAATATACATATATATACTATATATATATATATATATATATCTATATATCATATATAATACATATATATACACCTATCATACATATACTAACACCAGTTACTATATATATTATATATATATCACTCACCTACTATATCATCATATATCACTATAACACTCACACACACACACACAGGCGGACACACACACACACGTACACCACACACACACACACCACCGCGACCACCAACACACAATACATATATATAATATATATATATATACCTATAAGTTTTAATATATTTATATACTACACCTATATCTCATATACTATCACACACATAAATCTATATATATGTGATATATAGATAAACTATATATTATATATATCGATACTTTATATACAATATATATATATATATATATATAATGACGCATATGTTATGTAGACATGTATGTTACGGCATGTATGCACAACACGACACACACATACATACACACACACTCTTTGAATAGTGTTCATGCGTCATGCACATATATATACTACATGCGGTACATATTTGAAATTCCTATATACCTAAGAGGAAAGCCACCCACCCCGCAGCGCCTGACTAAAATTAACCCGTCGCCATTTCCACACTTTGGGGGGTTGGGGGCTAAGAAAGGGGGGAGGAGGGGGGCTAGAATTTCTCACCCCCCCCCCAACCCCCTAAACCACACGCAACTTGCACGCATAAATTTCCTTCGTACCCGGGAGTGATTCGCCCGAGAAGCTACAGATGTGCCGAAGTGTCCTGCCAAGACGCTCCCATCCGCCCGCGAGAACTGACAATTATATCTGATTAAAGAGAAGAAAACGAAGAGAAGAATGAAGCGAAACAGCGAGACATCTGCTCTGGTGGTCGGGCTGTTTTCCGCGTCTGTGAGAGGCGTCTGGCGGCCGGGCTGAGGCACAAGGGGAGGGGTTAGCGTGGTCGATGACACACACACAAATCGCAGATAGGCATGCGTGTTGGACACACACGCGTCATACATATATATATACATATATATATATATATATATATATATATATATATATATATATATATATATATATATATATATATATATATATACTATATATATGTGTGGTGTGTGTGTGTGTATATGTATATATACATACATACATACATACATATATATACTATTTATATATATATATATATATATATATATATATATATATATATATATATATATATAGTATATATATATTTTACATATATGTGTGTGTGTGTGTGTGTATGTGTGGTGAGTTTTATACGCACACACAAAAGAAAGAGAAAGAGCGAGAGAGAGAGACAGAAACAAAGACAGAAAGAAGACAGAGACAGAGACAACGAGAGAGATAAAGAAATGGAAAAAAAAAAAACAATAACTCTCGACGGACGCAGTGTTCTGCCATGTTCAACCCGTGTTCAGATATACCCGATGAACACGCTCCATTTTGTTCACTCATCACGACCCGAGATCCCGAGAAGGAGATAAGAGTTGATCTGTAAAGAGAGATTGTTGGAAAGAAAAGTTGTTTTGTTCACTTGATAGAAGAGAGGAGGTGGAAAGGAAGGAAGAGAATAATGCAAATATAGGAGGTGCAAAGGAACTAGGAGAATATTACAAAGAGAGAAGGTGGAAGAAGAGAATAATACAAGGATAGAAGAAAAAAAGAAATATAGGTTGATAAAATAATTGATGGGTGGATGATGGGGTGGATGGCATAATACATAGATAATAGATAAACAGATAGATAGACATATTAAAATAGACAGATAGATAGATAACAGATAGATAGACAGATAGATAGATAAACATATAGATAGACAGATAGATAAATCAACAGACAGATAGATAAAGAAACAGATAGATAGACATAGATAGATAAACAGATAGATAGACAGATAGATAGATAAACAGATGGATAGACAGATATATAGATATAGAGATACCCGTACTGATAGATAGGTAGATAAACAGATAGATAGACAGATAAATAGATAAACAGATAGACATATTGATAGGTAGGTAGAAAAAAGATAGATAGACTGACAAATGATTAACTAAACAAATTTGACAAAAAGAAAGATAGATAGATATAAAAATGGAACAGGTGGATAATATATTTTTTTGACTGACTAATAGATGTATAGACATAAATATCAATAGATGGACATATGGATGAACACAATGAAATAGAAAGACAAAGAGAGATAAAGATGTAGATATGTAATAGAGAGAGAGCTTATATTCGAAGTACATGGATACACACAGACACACACACACACACACACACATCCACCCACACACACACACACACACAACACACACAAAACACACACAAACACACACAACACACACACACACACACACACACACACACACAATTCTTTTTTGCTTTAACGCTATAAAAAAAAAAAAAAAAAAAAAGATAGAATACAAAACTACTTTGCAAAACCCAACAAATTCATCCCAAGATTTGCATCGGACGTTTTAAAGAGACTTTTGGAAAAATAAAGACATCAACCCTGTCAACCGGACGCCAAGGGAAGAAAGCAGTCTTTTTTTAATGTCCGAAGGCAACTTGGGGGAATGTCTTAAAGAAAAGAAAAGGAAAGAAAAGAAAGAAAAAACGATGGCCAAACCTGTTTTTTTTTTTTTTTTTTTTTTTTTTTTTTGAGGGGAGGCGGGTGGGGGTGGGGTGGGGGTAAAGGAGGAGAAGCTCTATAGATGTTTATCGCTTTTCTTTCTTTCTTTCTTTTTCTTTTTCTTTTGTACGATTTGTGTGTGTGTGTGTGTGTGTGTGTCTTCTATGACTATGTCTGTGACATGGATGTCTTTCTCTGTCTGAAGAAAGAAGAAGAAGAAGAAGGAGAAGAGGAAGAAGAAGAAGAAGAAAAGGAACAAAGAAGAAGAAGGAGAAGAAGAAGAAAAGGAAGAAAGAAGAAGAAGGAGAAGAAGAAAAGAAGAAGAAGAAGAAGAAGAAAAGAAGAAAGAAGAAGAGGAAGAAGAAGAAGAAAGAAGAGAAGTAAAAAGAAAGAAAGAAAAAGAAGCAGAAGAAGAAAGAAGAAGCATAAAAAAGAACAAAGAAAAATAGATAGACATATACAATTACCTAAACCATAAAAAAAACACTTAGCTACAACAAAAAAGACATATAACCAGACAGGCAGATAGACAAGTAAACAAACTACAAAAAACAAGTAAACAAATACAAAAAAAAAAGAAAAAAAAAGAAAAAATAGCGTCTTTAATAACACGTGAACACAAGTATGTTACCTTGCAACAACCAAGGACACAACTAAACAAGGTTACAGATTACCAAATACCAAGGTAACAGATTCTATACATAGCTTATATACCGACGAACCTTCACACATGAATAAATAGATAGAAATAGACAAATAGATAAAATACAATAAAGACAGAGAAAGGGGAATTCAGAGAAAGAGAGAGAATAAGAGGGACAGACAGAGAGAGAGAGAGAGAGAGAGAGAGAGAGAGAAAAGAGAGGAGAAAGAGAGAGAGAGAGAGACCGAGGACAGAGACAGAGAGAAAGAGAGAGAGACAGAGACAGAGAGAGAGAGACAGAGAGAGAGAGAGAGAGAGAGAGAGACAGAGAGAGAGAGAGAGAGAGAGAGAGAGGAGAGAGAGAGAGAGAAGACGAGAGAGAGAGAGAGAGAGAGAGAGAGAGAGAGGAGAGAGAGAGAGAGAGAGAGAGAGAGAGTAGACCAGAGAGGAGAGAGAGAGACTAACGGTAATCCGAAGGCCGCCTGGTTGCTTAGGCCTCTAGGCAAATGAAGCTTTGAAAGGCTGTGATAAATCCATTTTTTGTGCATTTTTTATCTATTTATTTATACTCTTTCACTGTAAGAAAGAGAAAGTATGCAACATATATATATATATTATATATATATATATTATATATATATATATATATATATATATATATATATATATTATATTATATATATTATATATATATATATATAATATATATATATATATATATATATATTATATATATATATATATATATATATATATATATATATATATATATATATATATATATATATATATATATATATATATATATATACATATATATATATATATATATATATATATATATATATATATATATATATATATATATATATATATATATATATATATATATATATATATATATATATATATATATATATATATTATATATATATATATATATATATATATATATATCTATATATATATATATACTATATATATATATATCGAAGAGAGAGAGAGAGAGAGAGAGAGAGAGAGAGAGAGAGAGAGAGAGAGATAGAGAGAGAGATCGTATATATACACACACTCACAGATGTATGTATATAAATAAAGAATTGGTAAAGGCAGTTTTATATCGTACTTATCATTTACGAATATTGTAACAATGCCAGGTGAGGTCTGACAATCATGGCACTCAAAGCAACTTTTCCGCAGCCACTTACATTCTCGACCCTGGCGCAGTGCCTGAGAAAAAAAAAATGTTCTAGGGCTACCTGCCACTGTCATCTTGACATTTATGAAGAGAGTGCCTTAGATATTACACATTTCTAACATGAATAACATAACCTTTGTATCACTTTTACCTGGCGTCTTCGATACTTCCTGAGCTAAGGAATCTACTTGTCTCAGATGGCGCACCTTCATCCAAGTGTAATACTAAACCATTTTTCCTTTTAATTTACATTCATGGTCATATTGAGGTACAAGACAATCTACATACAATTGCAAAAAAGTTGTTCTGAGATGTGTTATATATCACTGTGTTTCACGTATCCAGTGTTGGACCATCATAAGGGATATCATTTTTCGATATGATTAATCGTGGATGAGTGTAGGTATATTC
>NW_020871366.1:109666-112166 GCF_003789085.1 Penaeus vannamei | reverse complement strand
CATTACTATCACTGTTAAAATTGCTATTATCATTCCAGTACTGCTGTTATCAGTTGTAAAACAGAAGTGTCATGTTAACTGTCATGGCTATTCTACTGCCTCCGTCACCATCATTATTAACACATTACAGGGTCAATGATAGGAAAATTTTCGAGGGTCTTATCAGTCTTTCTGTGTCTCTTTATCTCTATCTACATCTCTCTGCTTATAAATTTCTTTTTCGTCTGTGTTCACTTGTCTGTCTACCTGTTCTTCGGTCTTGCTTGTCTATCTAAATCTATTCGCCAAGAGTGTTTATGAAAAGGGAAACAGCATTCTCAGTGATAGGCCTAAAAGCATAATTGTTAGCATGTGCTGACTCATCTTATCCCCCTCCCCCTCCCCGCAACACCCACCCCACACCACACCCTCAAAATCTCCCTTTCTTTATCATTACTTTCTATTTATTCTTTTTCTTCTCTAATGCTTTTGTGTTTTTTTTTTGTTTTTTTTTTTTAATCGTCTCTCCTTGGCAACTTGGTGTTTATTGGAGTAGATAAATAACAGAAAAATGAAGACTGACAGATATATTCATATATATATATATATATATATATATATATATATATATATATATATATATATATATATTATATGTATGCAGGGTATCGCACACGGTATGTATATAGCCACACATGTATATTTATATCTTCGGCTATTTATTAATCTATTCCTATGCACGACTCACACGCGCCGACGCACACACACAGCAACCACAAGCGCTTATTACAGCACCGAACGGGAGTACCCAGGCATTCAAACCACTCGGACCCATCTGACGTTCACCCCCCCCCCCCTCGACCCATCTGCCTATCCACCCCCCCTCGACCCACCGCCTACCTACATACCCCGATCACCCACCTCCTATCCACTCATCCCCTCACCTCCCTACCTACATACCCCGGTCACCCACCTCCACCACCACCCTCACCCACCTCCCTATCCACTCCCCTGACCCACCTCCCTATCCACCACCCTCGACCCACCTCCACATCCACCCCCCTCAACCCACCTCCCTATCCACTCACCCCCCAACCACTCCCTACACCACCTCCCGAACCCTCACCCCCCCCACCTCCTATCCACCCCCTCACCCACCCCTTATCCACCCCCTCGACCCACCTCCCTATCCCCCCTCACCCCCACTTCCTTATCCATCCCCTCCACCTCCCACCTCTCTCCCGCCCCACCCATCCCCAGAATCGTACAGGGTCAAGTGTAGGGCATCACGTGCTCAGTCAGAGAAGGAGTGCCCCTTCCTCTAGTGCCAACGAGGGGAGAGAACGAGCACGTGCCCAGAGAGAGTACAGGAGAGGGCATTCCGGGGATCTGACGAGGAAGACAGATCAGCTGTTTTGAAGGCTGGGACGGGCAGGGGAGAGGGGAAGGGGAGGGGGAGAGGAGGGGAGGAGGGGGAGGGATGGGGAGAGGGTGGGAAGGGGAGGGATGGGGAGAGGGGAAGGAGAGGGAGAGAGGAAGGGGAGGGATGGGGAGGGAGAGGGAAGGCGAGGGAGAGGAGGAGAGGGTGGGGAGGGATGGGGAGGGAGAGGGGAAGAGGGGGATGGGGAGAGGGAAGGGGAGGGATAGGGAGAGAGGGTGGGGAGGGAGAGGAGAGGGAAGGGGAAGGATGGGGAGAGAGGGTGGGGACGGGCAGGGAGGAAGGGGGAGGGATGGGGAGGGGGAAGGGAGGGAGGGGAGAGGGAGGAAGGGAGGGATGGGGATAGGGGAAAGGGAGGGATGGGGAAGAGGGGAAGGGGGGAAGAGGAGGAGAGGGTGGGAGGGGGGAGGGGTGAGGGCAGGGGAAGGAAGGGAATGGGAGGGATATGGAGGGAGGAAGAGGGTAAGGGAAGAGAGGAAGGGGAGGGAGAGGGAGGGAGGGGGGGAGAGGGGGGGAAAGGGGAAGGACGAGGGGAGGGGATAGGGAGAGAGGAAGGGGAGGGGGGAGAAGGGAGGGGAGGGATTGTGGGAGAGGGGGGAGAGGGTGGGAGGAGGGGAAGGGATTTATTTTTTTTTTAGTTGATGTTTGTTTGCTTCTGGGGAGAGAGAGAGAGAGAGAGAGAGAGAGAGAGAGAGAGAGAGAGAGGAGAGAGAGAGAGAGAGAGAGAGAGAGAGAAGAGAGAGAGAGAAGAAGAGAGAGAGAAAATAGAGGAGGAGTGAGTGTGTGGTGCAGGTGGTGTGTGAGAGGGTGGCGAGAGGGAAGGGAGGGAGAGAGAGAGAGAGAGAGAGAGAGAGAGAGAGAGAGAGAGGAGAGTAGCAGAGAGAGAGAGAGAGATGCAGAGAGGAGAGATGGAGTAGAGAGTAAGAGAGAATTAGTATGATTAGAGTGAGTGTGAGAGACAGACAGACAGACAGACAGACAGAATGCATGGCACAGAGAGCGACAAGGGGTCGGGGAAGAGAGAGCGGAGAGAGCCAGAAAAGAATATCCTAACATAGACATTGAGAGAAACAGACTGACGAC
>NW_020871366.1:95225-107712 GCF_003789085.1 Penaeus vannamei | reverse complement strand
ATGAAAAACGGCTGCCCGGCAACCAATTATCCACGTCGTTGCATTTTTGAAAGTTAATAGTACGAGCGAGGGGTGATGGTAGTCTATTAAAAACATGACCGAGAGAGAATGAGCAGAGAGGAGGAGAGAGGAGAGAGAGGAGAGGAGAGAGAGGAGAGAAGAGAGAAGATGAGAGAGAGAGAGAGAGAGAGGAGAGAGGAGAGAGGGAGGGAGGGAGAGAGAGAGAGAGAGAGAGAGAGAGAGAGAAGAGAGAAGAGAGAGAGAGAGAGAGAGAGAGAGAAGAGAGAGAGAGAGAGAAGTATATATATATATATATATATATATATATATATATATATATAGAAAGAGAGAGAGAGAGAAGAGAGAGAGGAGAGAGAGAGAGAGAGAGAGAGAGATAGATAGATAGATAGATAGATAGATAGATAATAGATAGATAGATATATAGATAGATAGATAGATAGATAGATAGATAGATAGATAGATAGAGAGAGAGAGAGAGAGAAACAGGGAGAGAGACAGAGAGAGACAGAACAGAGAAACAGAGAGAGAGACAGACAGACAGACAGACAGAGAAACAGAGAACCATGAGAGAGAGAGACAGACCAGAGAAACAGAAGAAGGAGACAGAGAGAGACAGACATGAGAAACAGAGAGACAGACAGGACAGAGAACAGAGAGAGAAGAGACAGACAGAGAAACAGAGAGACAGACAGACAGACAGAGAACACAGAGGAGAGAGAGACAGACAGAGAAACAGAGAGAGAGACAGACAGAGAAACAGAGAGAGAGAGACAGACAGAGAACACAGAGAGACAGACAGACAGAGACACCACAGAAGAGAGAGAGACAGGAACAGAAAACACAGAGAGAGAGACAGACAGACAGAGAGACAGACAGACAGAGAAACAGAAGAGAGAGACAGACAGAGAAACAGAAGAGAGAGACAGACAGAGAAACAGAGAGAGAGACAGACAGAGAAACAGAGAGAGAGACAGACAGAGAAACAGAGAGACAGACAGACAGAGAAACAGAGAGACAGGACAGAGAACAGTGAGCAGACAGGACAGACAGAGAAACAGAGAGAAGAGACAGAACAGAGAAACAAAGAGAGAGAGACAGACAGAGAAACAAAGAAGAGAGACAGACAGAAGAGAAACATAGACAGAGAGAACAGACAGAGAACAGAGAGAAGAGACAGACCAGAGAGACAGACAGACAGGAGAAACAGAGAGAGACCGTCTCACACCTCACCTGTCCATTTTCCTTTGTCGACATGGCCTGCACGCCGCTCTCGAAACTGCGCCCCTTGACTCGCCGTCGCTCGCTGAAGCCGCCATATATTACGGCGGAGATTTCAGTGCTGAAGATATACACCAGAGGAACCGACGAACAGCAACGCACCATACACACGTCCTCTCGGGAGCGCGGCGGTAGAGCGACTGGCTTCTCACCCTCTGTGGGCCTCCCGCGCCACCCGCTCCCACGGTCTTTCCAGGACGGGCTGGCGCGCTCCCGCCGAGAGAGAGAGAGAGGGGGGGCGGGAGAGTAAAGGTGTTAGATAAATATATAATATATAATAAAATATAGTTATAGTAAAGTATAATAATATATATATATGTATAAGATGCAATACACAACACACCAACCATTTTATACCAACCATTATCTCCCTTCTGGGTGCCTTGCCTTGTGTGCTCGTGTGTAGAAAATAATATAAATATATATATAAAATAATAATAAAAATAAAATATTAATACTATATATATATATAATAACTATAAATAAATATAATAATAAATATATATAAATATATGTAAATAGAATGCATACAAACACACACAACATAATACAACATGATGTGTGATGTAAAAACAAAAACCAATATGTATGATGTAGATAATAATAACATATAAATAATATATATGTATGTATTGTCGATGTATATATACCAAAAAGTAAAATAATTGTAGATGATATATATCCTATCTAAAATAACATATATTATATAGTGTGTGATTATTAGTGTGGTGTGTGATGTGAATATACAAAAAAAACACATATAAAATACAAATAAAAATGTGTGATGTGTGTAAGAATATGTGAACTGATTGATTGTGATACTGTGTGATAAATATAAAACATGTGTGTTATGTGTTGTGATGTGTGTGTATGAAAACAGAATAATTAGTGAGTGTGTTATGTATGCATATATATAAATAAAAATAATAAAATATAATAATATATAAAATAAAATATAATATTAAATATATATATATAATATTATTATTATAGACATAATGTATGCCTAATGCTATGTTAAAGCGGAGGATTAAAATACGAAAGAAATGAAACAGAAAATAAAGAATTGATAAAGCGTTCGGCAATAAAGAGTATTGAAATGAGTAAGCATAGTGAAATGATGACTGGAGCAAATACCCAATGACCAAAATTAGCATGAATGTGCGCCCCAAAAGTGATGAATATCATATATTATGTTGTATTATACTTTGACAAACTAAATACTATAAGCTATCATTAAAGGTGGCATTTCACCATAGAATAGCAGGAACAATAAAATACAAATGATAAGGAATATACAAACACGAAATGGTTGCCTCAAAAATAGAACAATTTACTAGATAGCGTAAAACAAATGAAACTGAAATGATACGAAGGTGAGCGGCGACCCGAGGTGACAAGATCGCAAAACGAATGCGCCGCCGAAAAGCGAGACTAAAGCGAGAAAAGGTCTTGCTAAGCTCTCATGATAACTGCGTCAACGTTGTCCCTATATAAGGTTGCACTGTGTAATAACCCTACTTCACGCTGCCCTGCATCACCCGTTGGGAACTGAGATACATCGGAATGAACTACGTTGATATTAAGATGCACTAAACAATTATGTATGTGACCATGATCCAAAGATACCTAAGTATAAATTACTAACATCGTAGATGAACGAGTATATGTACCACATAACGTGGCAGTTATGAAACTGACAGGTGTGTTATGCCACTACTATAATCCCACCTAATGGCAGCATACGAATAACGACAAGTGTGTTATGTGCCACTCGTTGCCAGCAAAACGTAACAGTGTAGAACACCACTGTAGCCCACATACACAGACTAAGAAGCAAGACACGAACGAACCAAGCACGGCACCAAAACATTAAAATAAAAACTTTGGTTGTGCATAAAAAATGTACCACTAACGTGGCAGTGAAAAAAACGACAGGTGTGCACGATCGTAAGGCAAAAAGATAACCAAGTTTAAGTGTTAGTAGAATGATCATGATTTTTCGTGTTGTCCGTCGTATGTGAGAAAAAATGAAGAGAAGAAAATAACATCAAATGTTTCAGTTGTGGCGAGATTGGACATATCTCGCGGTGGTGCCCAAGGACGAGCCATCTGGAAGGACTGAAGACGACCGGAGGGTAAATGAGCGTGATGTGGGAACCTCGGAGGGCCCTGTGGGACGGCGATCCGCCACGCACAGGAGCCCCACAAATCAGCAGAAAGAGGCGTTGGCGGAAGTGACCGGAACGCTTTCCCCGTAAGTAGACATATAAAGTTGCGTTCTCAGAGCCCCAAAATAACGATCAAGGGTAGAGCGTCGAGCTCGTCAGTCTATGCGAATACGTGAATCAGAAGTTTCCCTCGCAAGCACCGGGATATACGAAGAAGATGGAATAGAAAAGAAAAAGGAAAGAGAATAAAAGAGAAAAGATTAATACGTAAGATTAATAATGTAGGGTTCCGTCCAACGACAATGAAGTCGGTCATATCGGGAACGAACTACGAGAATTAAGGGGTTTATTACAGTCGTTGTAGAGGTCTCGGGAACCATAATCGAGAACGCGGGGGACTGCTAGTGTGCGATGATGAAGTCAAGGGTCCACACGACTGCAGTCAGGGTACGTTTCAGAGAGACATGGAACGAATCTTAGGGGACAAGGTATTCTCGACCTTAATAGTTATACTTGACGTATTAGTTCTCAGTCGGACCATCGAGGAACAACCTTGAGAGACTCCGAAATTTATTCGATCGTATGCGAGATTCTGGCCTGAAATTCTAGGGGAAGAATGTCCGTTTTAGAGCAAGTGCGACGACGATGGAATCACACTCAGGGTTTCTGTGTGAAGAGGTGTCATGAGAAAGGAGACCATAACTTTGCGCGCGACGAGAATGAAATACTTAGGATTCGAAAATAGGAAAATGTCGTAGGTAAGGAATGAGGATCAGTGACTCTTTGCGCGACGTAGCAGGATGACAATACTTAGGAATCGATAAGCGTGTTGTCAGGAGAAGGGATTCTGTACTTTGCCAGCGACGACGGTGAAACACTTAGGATTCGAGGTTGTCAGGAGAAGGGACCAATACTGACCCGGATAAAATAAAAGCGGTAATTGAATGGCCGCGTGTGAAAGACGTGCCCCGGGTCCACTTCAAAACTCCCCAGCGGCCCAATGACTACCCCAGGGTCTTTCATTTGGACAGGCTGAAGGAGAAGGAGTGTGCCCGTGGGTTTGCTGAGGCAATCTCTGGTCGTTTCAGAAGGCTCGACAGTCTGACGCGGTCTCTCTCTCTAGGCTTCTGCTCGTTCTATCGCAAGTTTTGGAAGCACTTTGCGCAAACCGCTGCACCAATTAATGTCGGGAGATTCTCGTCGAACGATAGCGAGTGAGTGGTCAACCGAATGTAAAGAATCGTTCATGAAGTTAAAATCGCTTCTCACAAGCGCGCCAGTCCTTAGCTGCCCAGACTTCTGTCTCTCTCTCCCTCCTCTCTGTCTGTCTGTCTGTCTGTCTGTCTCTGTCTGTCTGTCTGTCTGTCTCTGTCTGTCTGTCTGTCTGTCTGTCTGTCTGTCTGTCTCTCTCTCTCTCTCTCTCTCTCTCTCTCTCTCTCTCTCTCTCTCTCTGTCTCTGTCTTCTGTCTGTCTCTGTCTGTCCTGTCTCTCTCTCTCTCTCTCTCTCTCTCTCTCTCTCTCTCTCTCTCGTTTTATCTCAGAAAGACCAGGACGGGAGGTTGCACCCGGTCTGTTAGGCAAGTAGAGGACTAAGTCGCTCGGAAAGGAACATGGCCAATTACAGATTCAGATTAAAAAAAAACGTTTATTTAGCCACAAAGATATTACATATTGTTTAAAGTGAACAGAGTTGCAGTTCGCGTGAGCTAGAATTGCTAGCACTTAAATGGGCAGTCGTGGATAAATTCCATCAGTATCTAGAAGGAAAACACTTCACGGTTTGCACGGATAATTCACCTCTGAGTCACTAAGAGACGGCGAGATTGGGAGCAGTAGAGAGTAGATGGTGCAGTGATTTATGATTGATTTATAATTGAGTGCAGTGATTTACAGCAGTTCAACTTCACGATTGAATTACAAAACCGGTGGAGATAACACAATAGCAGACGAACTGTCAAGATTGCCCCCAAGAGACCGAAACTAGTGACAGTGATGGAGATTATGGGGTGATGACACTGGACACAGACGAAAATCTAGAAGGGTTTTATGGTCTGAAGAAAAACTGAAAGACGAACAAAGTAAAATGCCCCGTTTTCATGCCATTATTAAATTGCTGAACGGAGAGATGAGTCAAAATGAAACGATAGAACACTTAAAGATGAGGATTTCCGGAAACTATACCGAACAAGAAGTAATTTGATACACGAAAGGGGTATAGCGTTCCATAGGGTGGAGATAGGAATTAATTCATATCTAATTAGACCCGTATTGACATCAAATTTGCAATTTACCTCGATAAAAAGCCTGTCATGACGAGTCCGGTCATCAGGGACGTAATGGCACCCTCGAACTCGTAAAGAAGAGAGGGTTCTGGCCCGGTATGGCGGCGACACGTGCAGCATAGCAAGAGAGGAATACCCGAAACCACGCCCCCTTATGGGTAAGATCGAAGCCAATAGACCGTGGGAACTGCTGGCGATGGATTCCACACTTTTAGATAAAAGGATGGGCATCGAAAGCGTATTAATAGTAACAGAGAGATAAAGAGGGAAGAAAGAGAAAAGGGGAAGAGAGAGAGAGAGCGAGAGATAGATAGTGAAGGAAAGGAAGAAAGATACATTTACACGTTTACAGCTTTGCATTCCCGGCGCGAGATCAAAAGGCTACCACGGTTGCTAAAATTGCTAAAAGAACAGATCTTCTCGATAAGTTTGGGCCCCCTGATGGAACGCTATCTGACCAAGGAAGACATTTTACCAGCTCAGTGATTCGAAATCTATGCTCGCTGTACGGAATTAAGAAGATACGGAGAGAGAGAGAGAGAGAGAGAGAGAGAGAGAGAGAGAGAGAGAAGGGAGGGAGAGGGGGGAGGAGGGAGAGAGGAGAGGGAGAGGGAGGGAGAGGGAGAGGGAGAGAGAGAGAGAGAGAGAGAGAGAGAGAGAGAGAGAGAGAGAGAGAGAGAGAGAGAGAGAGAGAGAGAGAGAGAGAGAGAGAGAGAGAGAGAGAGAGAAGAAAGAGAGAGAGAGAGAGAGAGGAGAAGAGCGGGAGAGGAGCAGACGAGAGAGGGAGAGGGAGAGGGGAGAGGGAGAGAGAAATGAGAGGAAGAGAGGAGATAACGATGAGAGAGAGAACAGAGAGAGAGAGAACAGAGAGAGAGAGAAACAAGAGAGAGAGAGAACAGAGAGGAGAAGAGAAAGACAGAGAGAGAGAGAGAGAGAGAGAGAGAAACAGAGAGAGAGAAACAGAGAGAGAGAGAAACAGAGAGAGAGAGAAACAGAGAGAGAGAGAAACAGAGAGAAGAGAGAAATCAGAGAGAGAGAGAAACAGAGAGAGAGAGAAACAGAGAGAGAGAGAGAGAAAAGAGAGAGAGAGAGAGAAACAGAGAGAGAGAGAGAGACAGATGAGAAGAGAACAGAGAGAGAGAGAAAAGAGAGAGAGAGAGAACAGAGGAGAGAGAAAACAGAGAGAGAGAGAAACAGAGAAGAGAGGAAAAGGAAGAGAGAGAGAGCAGAGAGAGAGAGAAACAGAGAGAGAGAGAAACAAGAGAGAGAGAGAGGAAGAGAGAAGAGAGAGAAGACAGAGAGGAGAGAGAAACAGAGAGAGAGAGAACAGAGAGAGAGAGAAAAGAGAGAGAGAGAGAGAGAGAGAAGAGAAGGAAGAGAAAGAAGAGAGAGAGAGAGAGAGAGAACAGAGAGAAGAGAGAAGAAGAGAGAGAGCAGAGAGAAGAAAGAACAGGAGAGAGAGAGAAACAGAGAGAGAAGAGAAACAGAGAGAGAGGAAGAAACAGATGAGAGGAGAAGAAACGAAGGAGAGAGAGAAGAGTAGAAACAGAGAGAGAGAGAAACAGAGAGAGAGAGAACAGAGAGAGAGAGACAGGAGAGGAGGAGGAAACAGACAGAGAGAGAAACAAGAGAGAGAAGAACAGACAGAGAGAGAAACAGAGAGAGAGAGAAACAGAGAGAGAGAGAATACAGAGAGAGAGAAGAAACAGTAGAGGAGAGAAGAAACTAGAGAGAGAGAGAAACAGAGAGAGAGAGAAAACAGAGAGAAGAGAGAAACAGAGAAGAGAGAGAAACAGGGAGAGAGGAGAAACAGAGAGAGAGAAGAACAGAGAGAGAGAGGAAACAGAGAGAGAGGAGAAACAAGGGAGAAGACGAGAACAAGAGAAGAGAAGAAACAGAGAGAGAGGAGAAACAGAGAGAGAGAGGAACAGAGAGAGAGAGAACATGAGAGAGAGAGAAACAAGAGAGAGAGAGAAAACAAGAGAGAGAGAAACAGATGAGAGAAAACAGAGAGAGAGAGAAACAGAGAGGAGAGGAAACAGAGAGAGAGGAGAAACAGAGGAGGAGAAACAAGAGAGATGAGGAGAACAGAAAGAGAGAGAGAAAACAGAGAGAGAGAGAACAGAGAGAGAGAGAAATCAGAGAGAGGAGAGACAGAGGAGAAGAGAAACAGAGAGAGAGAGAACAAGAGAGCATAGAGGAGAACAGAGAGAGGAAACAGAGAGAAGAGAGCAACAGAGACGAGAAGAACAGAGAGAAGAAGAGAAACAGAGAGAGAGAGAAACAGAGAAGAGGAGAACAGTAAGAAGAGAGAAAACAGAGAAAGGGTAGTAGAAACAGAGAAAGAGAGAAACAGAGGAAAGAGGAGACACAGGAAAGAGAGAAACAGAGAAAGAGAGAAAGAGAAAGAGAGAAACAGAGAAAGAGAGAACAGAGAAAGAGAGAACGAGAAAGAGAGAAACAAGAAAAGGAGAGAGAACAGAGAAAGAGAGAACTAGAGAAGAGAGAAACAGAGAAAGAGAGAAACAGAAAANGGACCGATAGAGTGGAGAGAGAGAGAGAGAGAGAGAGAGAGAGAGAGAGAGAGAGAGAGAGAGAGAAGAGAGAGAGAGAGAGAGAGAGGAGAGAGGAGAGGAGAGAGAAGGGAAGAGAGAGAGAGGACGAGCGGCGAGAGAGAGAGATAGACCGATGCGGGAGAGAGAGATAGAGGAGAGAGAGAGGGAGGGAGTGACCTGGAGGAACAACGGAAGACCTGGGGGTGTGAAAGAGCGACCTTGGAGATGAGGGGAGGGGGGTGAAAACCGGAAAACAAGACAATACTCAAAAGGAACCAAGAAAAAAAAAGAACAAATAACGAGGGGATCAAGAGAGAGGAAAACAAGAAAGAAATCAAAGAGAACCGAAACGAATGTGTGAGAAGAACGAGAGGGAAAGCAACAAAATAAAATGCGGCGAATATTTAAAACACAACTAAGAAAGGGAAAAAAAATAAATTAGATAAAATAAAAAAAAAAACAAACCATGATATTGATAAAAAATGATTTATAAGAGAGAAGAGAAACAGAGAGGAACAACAGAACGGGGAAGGAAATCAACAGGAACGAAGAGGAGTAACAAACGAGAGACGTGAGAGAGAGAGACGAGAAGAGACGAGATGAGAGAGAGAGAGAAGAGAGAGAGAGAGATGACAGAGAGAGAGAGGAGAGAGAAGGAGAAGAGAGACGAGAGAGAGAGAAAGTAACAAACCAGCGAGAGAGCGACAGAGAGGGAGAAAAGCGAGAGAGTAACAAACCGAAGAGAGAGAGAGAGAAAGAGAGAGAGAGAGCAGAACGGGACGAGAGAGAGAAAGAGGAGACAGGCAGACAGAGGAAAGAGAGAACAGGACGAGAAGAGAGCGGACGAGAGAGAGAGAGAGAGAAGAGAGCGAAGAGAGCAACAAACCGAGAGAGAGCGAGAGAAAGAGAGAGAAAGAGAGAGCGGGGGAGAGTAACAATAACCGCGCTATGGCTCAAGTAAAGTCTTTGATGCCCATGGTAAAAACAGCCAAGGTAGGGCAATAACTCGACAACGCACGGAGATATATCAGCAAACGCATGGTCTTTGGAGGGGAGAGGAGGGGGAGGAGGGAAAGAGGGGAGAGAGGGAGAGAAGAGGAAAGGGGAAGGAATGGGAGAGAGGGGGATAGAAAGGAGAGTGGGGAAGAGGAGGAGAGAGAGGGGAAGGAATAGGAGAGAGGGAGATAGAAAGGGGGTGGGGAAGAGGAGGAAAAGGGGAAGAGGAGGGAGAAGGGGGAGGGGGATAGAGAGGGGAAATGGGGAGAGGAGGAAAAGTAGAGAGGGGAAAGAGAAGGGGGAGAGGAGGAAAGAGGAAGGGAAAAAGAGGACAGGAAAGGACGGAGGAGAAAAGGGAGGGAGGGGGAGGGGAGGGGAAAGGAGAGAAAGGAAAATAGGATGAAAGAGGAAGGATAAATGAGGAGAAGAAGGAGAGGAGGGAGAGAAAGGAGGGGAAATGAGAGAAAATGGGAGAGGAGGAAAGAGGAAAGAGAAAGGAAAATGAGAGATGAGGAGACAGAGGGGAGTGAGGAGGGGTAGAGAGGGAGGTGAGAGAGAGGAGATGGGAGAGAAAGAGGCATGAAGAAGAGAGAGAAGAGGAGAGGAGAGATGATGAGGGGAGAGGAATGGAGATAATTTCGAAGAAAGGAGAGATGGGGAAAAGAGGAGAAAAAAGGCAAAAGGAGAGAAAGGGAGGAAAAGGAGGAGGATAGATGGGAGAAGAGAGAGAAAGCAGAAGGAAAGAAAAGGAGAAAAAGAAAGGACGAAAACGAACAAATAAAGACCATAGAAAAGAAGGGAAGAGAGAGAGAGAGGATAAGAAAGCTTAAAGAAGAGAGGGGAGAAGGAGTAGGAAGAGAGAAGCGGAGCGCGAATGTCAAAGAGAGGAGAGAGGAGAGGAGAGGGTTGGGGGAAGGGGAAGTGGGGGGGAGTTGAGAGTGGGTGATATATGGGTGGGGGGTTTATTAAGAGGGAAAGGTATACTATATTAATAAATTTGATAAATATTTGGCTACTAATATATATTTATCCAATATGAGGAGACTTGACGAGTCTATTAAAGTGTCAAATGATCCGAGAGTTATATGTGACCGTTTACAAAGTCGGTGAAATAATAGTGTAGGCGCAACCTTGCATAGAAAATATATAGTTATTATATAATGCACGTCAAAAAGAGCTCAGAGGCTTTTTTAGAATAGGCATGGTCCGGGGTGAAGGGGGGGGGTTATATGAGAATTAGAGAAAGAGAAGGGGAATAGTAGGGAGTGAGGGAAGCCAACGGGGATGGGGGGAGCCTCCATGGAGTGAGGTAGGGTTAAAGGGAAGGGAGGTAGGGTATACGGTAGGGTGAAGTGATGAGCAGTAGGGAAGGGAAGTGAGGAGGGAGGGCTAATGAGTAGTGGGATTAGGATAATTCGGGAAGGGGAAAAGAGAGAGGTTGATAGGGTAGGAGGATGATTGCGTGTTGGGAGTGGACATTTTGAGTTGTGATGGAGAGAAGAGTATATAAGATGCTGTTGAAGTGAAGTGTTGAAATGAAGTTATGGAGGAGTGAAGGAGGAGGAGGAGGAGGAGGATGAGAGTGGATATAGAGGATATATAAGGGTTTATGTTATTAAGAGAAAGTATAGAGTATAGTTAGAGAGGTAGAGAATAAGTACGATAGATAGAAGAAAGAGAGGAATAGAGTAAAAGGGAGAAGTAAGAGAGTAAATAGTGATATAATGAGGGAAAGAGATAGTGGATTGAGTAGATATGAGAGGGGAATTGTAAGGTTGTAAAGTCCATAATGTAAGTATTGACAAATATAAACCAAAAGATGATACGAAAGAGTGAGGCGGTAAATGGAACAGACGAGAAAGACAAAAAATCTAAAAACGAAAAAAAAATGGCACAGTTAGAGTGATACAATTAAAAGAAAAGTTCTGAATGAGAAAAAGTTAAAAATAAAAAGAAATTAGGTAAAAAAGAAAAAGATAGGAGAGAAGGAAAAGATAGACAAGAGGAGTGTATGAAAAGGAAATGAAAGAAGAGAAAATTTTAGAGAGAACAACGTAAGAGGAAGATACAGAATGCGCAAAAACAGATTATGAAGAATATATCTATCATTATAAATCGAAGAATAATTATTATAGAAACCATGACAGAAAAGGTGTAATAAAAGAAGGGAGAGAGAGAAAAAAAATGATAACAGATTTTATAACTCACCCCTACCTACCCCCCGATAAAAGGAGAGAGCGAAAGGGATAGGAAGTTATAGTTAATCGTGAGGGGGTGAAGGTATAAGTAGTTGGTAGAAGGTAAGAAGGTGAGTCGATAGAGTAAGTAGGAGCAAATCGAAACGGAAAGGTAAGAGGGGAGGCTTATGAGGCATATTAACAGTGTAGGGTGAGGTGAGCGAGGGTAAGGGATTGGAAAGGATGGGTATTATGAGTAAGGGTGAGAAGAGGCAGGAAGGAAGGCGAAAGGGAGGGGGGATTATGGGGAAGAGGGGAGATGAGGACGAAGAGAAGAGGGAGGGAGGGTTGGTGGAGAGAGAGGGAGTCGAGAGAGGCGTGAGTAATAGGAGGAGGGATTGTAGGTTAGAGGGAGAGAGGGGGAGAGGGCGGAGTAAGCGTAAGAGGGAAGGATATAAATACACTTAAATAGTATATACAAGGGTTGGTATAGATAGAGAGGGGTAATGGAGTAGAGAGATGGCGGAGAAGGTAGAAGGAGGGATATATATTAAGTATTATTAATATTAGGGGGTTGTGGGATTGGAGAGGGGGAGTAGAGGCGGGAAATGGGAGGTGAAGGTTGAGAGTGGTAGAGGGAGAGAGGTAGAGTGAGAGAGGCGGAGAATAAGGATGATGGAGAGTGGAGTAGCGCGTTGGGTGGAGAGAGGGGAGAGAGGCGGAGAGAAATGTGAAGTAAGGTTGACGCGGTTGGGAAGAAGAAAGAGGGGGAGAGTAGCGGAGTGGATAGGAAGAGGGAAGGGAGTTGATAGGGTAGAGAGAGGGGGAGAGGGGGAGGTGAACGAGGTTGGGTTAGGAGAGGGGCCAGAGAGGTGGGTAGTAGAGGCGGAGAATAGGGAGGGTAGTGAGGATAGGGAGTAGACAGGCGGAGAAGGAGGAGGTAGAAGGTTAGGGATAGAGAGGCGGAGAAGGGTAGTGGTGGGGTTGGATATGGGGAGAGAGGGGTC
>NW_020871366.1:67725-70225 GCF_003789085.1 Penaeus vannamei | reverse complement strand
TTTGACCCCAGCATACTGTTGTCAGCATGCCGGTACTCGCCCAGTAGACTGAGCGGGGCGGCCGGGAGCGGACCCTGAACACTGCAATTGCAAAGCCAGCGTGTTAAGAACGAGGTATGCTGCCCTATATTCTTATAGAGTGTCTCCCTTATTATTTTTCCGTTGTATCTGCCAAACACTTCAGTTCTGATATATATAAGTCACTATTATTAATTCCGTAAATTTCATTATTCATTTGTCTTATAAGGATTGTAAAGAAACTAAGAACAAAATTTTCAATGATGGTACTCTTCAGCTTCCATTATCGAGTTGTAACAAAATAAAACGAAATAATTCATGCAGAGCCGTCGTGTCTTTAAGAACCATTAACCACATATGTAATGGCTGACTTCGGGTGCGATTTCTGTAGTCCTTGCCCGAGTCATCTTGCTTCTACGAGACTGTATAATCCACAGATATAACTCCTGCACAAACGTCGGCTAACCGGATGTTTTTTTTCTCTCTCTCTTTTTTCCTCCCATTCGTCCATGGATATTCAGTTCAAAGAATCCATTTTCTATGTTCTCCGTTTTCTATGCCTGAATCCCCGTGTCGAGGGGGGACTCGCCTAGCGACAGGTGTATACTTTCATATCCTTGTATGTGTTCATTCAAGTAACCAGGGTACGAACCTTTTCCGGGAACGTTGAAAGATGTTAATCACGATGTTTTCTTGCTGGAGGAAATCTGATTACTGTGCGGGTTCCCTGTCTTGCACTAATGATTAGGGAAGTTGCAAAGAGAATGGCAGTAAAAGTATGGGAGACGGGAGAAGAGAGGAGAGAGAGAGAGAGAGAGAGAGAGAGAGAGAGAGAGAGAGAGAGAGAGAGAGAGAGAGAGAGAGAGAGAGAGAGAGAGAGAGAGAGAGAGAAGAGAGAGAGAGAGAGAGAGAGAGAGAGAGAGAAATTTACCGCATGCGAGTAAATGTAGAAATATACTCTCTCAACATACAATAGATCTATTCCCCTCTACTCACACTTTCACACTCTACTACTTCTTCTCATTTCACGAAGTGGATAATAATAATCATTAACATTACCACAATGATCACTCTTCTAATTAATCTCATCAATTATAGGAGTGCCGGTAACATCGACTTCATAATTATGATTTATTTGCTCATCATTGCTGTAGAAATATCTCGTAAAGACACGTCGAGCTCGCTGAAGGCTACCAAGGCTGACCTCTGCTTGACATTTGGTTTAAGATAAGTGATAGAAGATTGACGCGAGTCCGTTCTGCTGGAGTTCAGACCTGGGGTAACTAGGACAAATAGCCACGCTTCCGACTGCGTTTAATGCCTGGTATTCTTCTGGAGAGAAGAGAGGAAGGACAGAGAGCGAGAGAGGAGACGCGCAAAGGGGAAGAGAGAGGAAGGATAGAGAGCGAGAGAGGAGACACGCAGAGAGGAAGAAAGAGGGAGACACGCAGAGAGTAATTAAGAGGGAGACACACAGCAAGAGAAATAGTAATTAAGGGAAGACACACAGAGAGCAAGAAAAAATGACACACAGAGCAAGAGCGAGGGAGACACACACAGAGAGAAAAGGTGACACACAGAGAAGAAGAGAGAAAGAAACACAGAGAGTAATTAAGAGGGAGACACACAGAGAGCAGGAGAAAGCGTGACACACACAGAGGAAGAGAGAAAGAGACACAGAGAGCAAGAACGAGGGAGACACACAGAGATCAAGAAAGAGAGAGACAGAAAGAGAGGAAGACACAGAACAAGAAAGAGAAAGACAGACAGAGAACAGGAAATAGGGAGACCACACAGAGACCAAAAAAGAAAATAACAAACAGAGAGCAAGAGAGAGGGAAACACAGACCAAGAAAATGAGAGGGAGAACACGCAGAGAGGTCAAGGCAGGTCATGTAAAAAGTTATTCACTGAGATACGTAATTGAATATTCGTGTTGCGTTGTCCTGACTAGAGCACTTTATTGTATTTGTGTCGTGTTGTACTTGTGGCCAGTGACTAAACGGGAGAGCAGTGGCCATCTTTCTTCCGGTTCTCGCCAACGCTGTTAAAAGTTCACCTGGCAAAAAAAAAAAAAAAAAAAAAAAAAAAAAAAAAAAAAAAAAAAAAAAAAAAAAAAAAAAAATATATATTATATATATATATAATAATAATAATAATAATAATAATGATAAAAATATGTTCATAAAAGTTAATAAAAAGTTCACCTATAGCGAGGGTTCCCTATAGCAGCCATTATTATCACCTTTATAGTCGTTATCATAATTATTATTATAATAATCATTGTTTTGTTATATGTTATTATTATATTATTATTATTGTTATTTTTATTATTATTACTGTCGTTATCATTATTGTGATCACTATGATCAACATCATTATTGTTATCGTCCTTATCATTATTATCACCATTACCATAATTATTATAATTATCATACAATTATCATTATCATTTTTATTATCAATATTATCATTATCATCT
>NW_020871366.1:52725-55225 GCF_003789085.1 Penaeus vannamei | reverse complement strand
GCTCAGGTTGACGTTTATAAATTGGTTTAATTATTTATCTGTTTGGCATTTATTCATGTTTGTTTGTTCACATGTTCTACTGTTCCTTTCTTTATTTGCCTTATTATCCTTATCGTTGTTCATTTATTTGTTTATTTATTGTATTTTTTATTGATTTATTTATGCCATTTTGTTTATTCATTTTTCATCTTATTTTATGTAAGTACTAATTTGCTATCTTTCTTTCAATCAATTTAATAGTAACGCCTTTATTCATTTTTTTTCTATTTCACATACACTTATTTAATATCTGTTTGTTTACTTATTCCTCTACGTATCTATCCATTCATGTGTTTATTTATTTATTTATCTATCTATTTACCTATTCATATCTCTTAATCAACCTGTCTTTCTGTCTATCTATTAATTAATTTATTTGATAATTCTTAGAATTAGATTTTGAATACCATTTATCAACCCAAGTATCGGAGTATTGAGAAAACTGTCAAATATTGTGAAAAGGCAAAAAAAAAAAAAAAAAAAAAAAAAAAAAAATTATGTCTACATCTGCTGAACATTATATAACAAATGAACAAAGGAATGTCAAGGGGCAGCGCTGTTCCTATGTGGGAACACTATGAACACTCCCGTCGAAACTTGCTGTATTATTTGCAACATGCAGAGATCCGTACATGTGTTATAATAACCATTTTTTCACTCATTGAGAAGTTGAGATTTCTTTTATTATTATTATTATTACTATTATTATTTATTATTATTATTTTATATTATTATTATCATTATTATTATTATTATTTTATTATCATTATTATTATTATTATTATTATTATCATTATTTCATTATCATTATTATTATTATTATTTTCTTGCTTTTCTATTTTACTATGCTGTTATTGTTATTGTTGCCCAATCCGTGTCCTTGTCGAAACGCCGTCTGATCAGGTATTTGCTACACTTGCATCTTTCTTGCAGGACATCTTCTTTGCAATTTCCTTGAATTACAACGTTTCGAACTCGGGAACTATCTCCTCTTCAGTGTGTGTGGTGTGTGTGGTTTGTGTGTGTGTGTGTGTGTGTCGTGTGTGTGCGTGTGTGTGTGTGTGTGTGTGTGTGTGGTGTGTGTGTGTGTGTGTGTGTTTCTGTGTGTGTGTGTGTGTGTGTGTGTGTGTGTGTGTGTGTCGTGTGTGTGTGTGCGTGTGTGTGTGTGTGTGTGTGTGTGTGTGTGTCTGAGATCCTGCGCTTAAGTGTTGCATTTTCCTATTTTGTCAAATTTTGGCCTTTTTTTTTTTATCTCATTTTACTTGCTTTCTTTATTTCCTTTTTCTTATGTTTTCCATTCGATCTATTATTCTTTTTCTCCCTCTTCCCATTCATTTTCTGTGTCTTCTTTCTCTCCTTCTTTTCATCTACATTTCTTTATTCTTTCCTTCTTCATATCCACCTTTTTTATCTTCTTTCACTTCATATTCATATTTCTTTTATTATCATTATTCTCTTCTTCTATTTTTATCATATTTTCTTTTATCCCTTTCTCTCCTTCCTATTTCTCACATTCTTCTCTCTGGCTTCTCTCATGCAGTCATTCCTTCCTCCTCGTTTTCCCTTGATATTCTTCTTTATTCTTCTCTTTCTCTTATCATTTCATTTCATGTTACCTTCTTTTCTCCCGTTTTTTAATATATTTTTTCTTTCCATTTTTGTTGTCCTTTCAATTATTATTTCCTGGTTTTCTTATTCTTACCTGCGCTTCGCCTTTTATTTTTGTTCTTTTCGCTCTCTTCCTCTTCCGCCTCATCATCACTTCCTCCACTTTCTTTCTCTTCATCCTACTTTCCCTACGTTACACCAACACTCTCTCGTCCTTCTATTTCTCGTCTACGTATTTCTCCACCGTCTCCACCAACACTGCTTCTTCCTCCTCCTTTCTCTCCATCCCCTTCGCTTTTGTTTTTTCTTTAACCGCCTCCTTTTATATTTCTTCTTTTTCTGCTTCGTCTTCCTCCTCTTGTTCCGTCTCTTTCACCCCCAACACACTTCCCCTCCTTCACCTTCTTTTGTATCCTCCTTCTCCTCCTCCACCTCCTACATCACTTCACCCTTCCTCTTCTCTTCCTACCTATCCTATTCCACCACCTTCCTAATCCTTCTCCTTCTCTCCTTTTTCTTCTACCTCTTCCTCCTCTCCACCTTCTCCTTCTCCACCAACTCCCGCCCCCCCCTCTCCACCTCTTCCTTCTCCTCCACCTCCTCTCCTTCCTCCCCCTCCTCCTTCACCACTGCTACCACCTCCTTCAGCTCCTCCTCCTCCTCCAGCCCCTCCATCTCTTTCATCAACACCTTTTCTCCCTCCTCGTCCTCCACCTCTCCTTCTTCCCCTTCTCCTCCTATGTCTCCTTCACCTCCTCCTCTACCCACTCCTCCACCAACCCCCTCTCAATCTCCTTCTTCCCAAAATCAACATTTCAATCGATTCTCCTTAAATCTCGAAGTCTGCGAAGAG
>NW_020871366.1:20225-37725 GCF_003789085.1 Penaeus vannamei | reverse complement strand
TACTGTTTTCAATGCTGTATTTAATTGTTTACTGATTTCTTTGCAGGTGAGTTGGCAGACGAGTCCTGTTGCCGCGGAGAAGGAATTCGAAAATTTGTGAAGGAAGTAAGTTAGTAAATGACTTCGTTTTAGGATGAGAACTTAGCGTCTTGGGAAGGATGAAGGTCGAAAGGACAAGTGTTCGCGATATGTTTATTTCATGTCTGTTGGTGTTATTAAGTGTTATTTTTATTTTATTTATTTTAGTTATTTTTATTTTTTATTTATTTTTTTTATTTTTATTTAGTTAGTTATTTTTATTTTTTATTTATTTATTATTTTTTTTTTTTTTTTTAGATATTTTTTATTTATTTAGTTATTTTTATTTTCTATTTATTTATTTATCTATTTTTTGTTCATTGAGAGTATTCAGATGCAATGAAAACCAAGGTCGAGGCAAGGTCGAATTGCTTTAATTATGCGTTATTTATAGGATTTTAGGGCAAGAATGTACAGTAGGGATGTGTTGAAGAGGGTTCTGGGCCACAGTGCAGTACCTCGCCTTTCACTTTCCCGTTTCTTTGTACTCTTGCTCGTTCTCTTGCCCCCGACACTGCCCTTGTACGTGTCTCTACCTTTATCTTTTTGCCTTTTCCTGTCCCTGTACATGGTCCTATTTTATTCCCATTTTCCTGCTCCTGTATATACCCCTTCTTTTGTCCCTTCCCCTTCCCCTACCTTTATCCTTTCCCCTGTACGTGTCCTTACCAGTATCCCTTCCCTTTGCCCCTGTACATGGCCCTACCTGCAAAGGAACAACGAAGGAAGGACAAGAAAAACACACGAATATGCCGAGGGCCTTTTCGCCAAAGCTTCGTCAGGGCATACGTGTACGCCGTGACATGGGTGTGTTTTCTTGCCCTTCCCTTCGTTGTCCCTGTTGCAATCCGTTCATCATGAATTCCACACATGGCCCTACCTATATCCCCTGCCCCTGAACATGGTCTTACCTTTATCCCTTTCCCTTGCCCCTATTATTGTTGGTGCCTCTTGCCCCCTTCCTGAGTCTGTCAGCCTTGCATGTACCTCCTTCCCCTACTTTAGCTCTTGACCCCCCCCCCCTTTCCAACCCTTGCCCCCATCACCATCCCTAGTCCAGCTCCAGCCCTTATTTCTACGTACAAGGAAGCAAAGAAACAAAGAATTAAAAGAGAGATGGAAGGGGAGGGAAAGGGCGAGAGGAGAGGGAGACAGAGAGAAGGGAGGCAGAGAGAGGGAGAAGGAGACAGAGAGGGAGAGGGAGACAGAGACACAGAGAGAGAGAGACAGAAAAGGGAAGCAAAAGGGGGCGGGGCCAGTGTTTTTGCGGAAGGCCACTTGGATCGGAAGTGTTATCATCGTCGGATAATAATGTCAAGTGTACCGGATAGAATAAGTGGCTTCACCCCCCCCCTTCCCCGCCTCCCCCTCCTCTCTCGTCTTCCTTTAGGGCATTTTGGGCTTTATGTATTGTATTTGTTTGTTTGTTTGCTTTTTATTGTACTTGTTTGTTTTTATTGTACTTGTTTGTTTTTTATTGTACTTGTTTGTTTTATTGTACTTGTTTGTTTTATTGTACTTGTTGTTTTATTGTTCTTGTTTGTTTTTTGTACTTGTTTGTTTGTTTACTTGTTTGTTTGTTATTGTACTCGTTTGTTTTTATTTACTTATTTGTTTGTTATTGTACTTGTTTTGTTTGTTGTTTACTTGTTTGTTTTTATTGCACTTGGTTGCTTTTATTGTACTTGGTTGTTTGTTTTGTGGTGTGTGTGTTTGTTTTTTTTTATTTGTGTAAGAGGAGGGGGTCATTAAGTGGAGGAAGGAGAAAGATAAATGAGGAGGCAAAGAAGAGAAGAGGAGAGAACAGAGAACAGAGAGGGTAAGAGAGAGATCGGGAAAGGGGGTGGGGGTGGGGTGGGGGGGAGGTGTCTCAGTGACCCTCGAGCGCTGGTGTCGAAACTGTCCCTCCAACCACAGGCCCTCCGTCATGTGGCCGTGATGACGTTTTGTTGTTTGTTTGTTTGTTTTTTGTTTGAATCTGACGTGGTTTTTGTTCTTGTTTTTTTTTTTTGTTTATTGTTGTGGTTGTGTATATATATAATATATTTATATTTTTTTTTGGGGGAGGGGGGTTGTGAGGTTTCTTTTTTTATTATTTAGGTATTGTAGTGTGCGTTTACTTGTTAGTTTTCGTGTGTGGTTTACATTTTTTTTTATCTCTTTGTCAGTCCCTTACATGTCACATTTTTATTTGTTATTTTACGCGGTTATTTGATGAGTCAATTCAGTGCGATTTGTTTATTTATAATTAACAAACGCGACCTGATCTATTCATGATATTCATCAATCTCAACAATTTTTTTTATTTACATTATTGATTTTTGATTGATTTGCCATTTCCTTCATATATTTCTTGCCTTGATTCTTGCCCATTCTCTTTTATTAATTCCCTCATCCTCGCCGCAACGTGTCAGAACATGTCTAATATCATTGCAAGAAAAGATCGTTGCAACAGGGACTCCTCAATACAGTGTTCATCCGGGTACCTGAACAGGAGGCGGTGATAAGGAACAGTTATCTTTTCGATAAGATGTGTTGCGGATATGAATTAGGGGGGGGGGAGGTTGTAGTGACGGTGGTGTGGTGTGACGTCACTGTACATCACCGTACATCACCATCAGCTGTTTTGGTGATGTCGATTGGCACCATAGAGGCTTGGCAAGGGTTTTTTTATTTTTTTTTTTTTTTTTGGGGGGGGTGAAATTATGGGACGATGTATTGGCAATACTGATTTTTAAAAGGTGTGTAGTGTTGTTACTTTAAAGCGACATTTTAAGTTTTTTTTTTTAAGGTTTAATGGTGTTTATTGGCACTTGTAGGGGTTTTATTACCTCGGAGGGTTTTGGTGTATGAATGGGGATGTGTATTAGCGTGTGTGTGTGACTGTTAGAAAGGCGATTATGGTCTGTCTTTTTCTCTTTCTTTGTCTCTCCTTCTTTCTCCTTTTCTCTTTCTCTATTTCTCTTTCGCTTTCTCTTTTTCTCTTTCTTTCTTTCTTTCTTCTTTCTTTTCCTTCCTTCTATCTTTCTCTTTCTCTTTCTCTTTCTCTTCTCTCTTTCTCTTTCTCTTTCTCTTTCTCTTTCTCTTTCTCTTTTCTTTCTCTTCTCTTTCTCTTCTCTCTCTCTCTTCTCTCTCTTCTCTCTCTCTCTCTCTCTCTCTCTCTCTCTCTCTCTCTCTCTCTCTCTCTCTCTCTCTCTCTCTCTCTCTCTCTCTCTCTCTCTCTCTCTCTCTCTCGGCCCATTCCTTTCCGATCCTGTTAGGGCTGCGAGAAGTGTTGAGAAAACTTCCCCCCACAATTTTATTTAAGTTTACCCTCACTTAACCTTCTCCAACTTTACCTTCTCCTCGTGCCCCCCCCCCCGCATTATTTCCATATTTCCATGAATTATTTTCCCCATTTCTGTCTCTTTTCTCTCACGTATTCTTCCCCCCCACACCCTCCCCCAGACATATGTCCATGAATTATTTCCCCATTTGTCTCTTTTCTCTCACGTACTTCTCCCCCTCCCCCACACTTCCCCCCCCCCCCCACCTCAAATGGCGCTCGATTCTTGTCTCCGAGATTTGCATTTTGATGGAAACTTCCCGCTTTGTTTTGGTCTGTCGTGTTGGGGTGCGGGGAGGGGTGTCGAAGACCTCCTACCCCTTCCTCCTCCTCTTCCTCTCCTCCTTCCTCCTCCCCCTCCCTCCTCCTCCTCCCTCCTCCTCCTCCTCCTCCTCCCCTCCTCCCCTCCTCCTCCTTCCTCCCCTCCTCCTCCTCCTCCTCCCCTCTCCCTCCTCCTCCTTCCCCTCCTCCTCCTCCTCCTTCCTCCTCCTCCTCCTCCTCCTCCACCTCCCACTGCCCTTCCTATTTTTTTTTTCTAATTTCCTTCCCTTGTCGCTTCCACCTCCCTCCTCTTTCAGTTTTCTAGCATTTTTATATTTTCCTAGTTGTCCCCTTCTCCCTATTTTCCTCCCTCCCTTTCTCTTCCTCTTCCCCTCCCCTGTTTCCATTTCCCTTTCCCCTTCCCCTACCTTATTTCCATTCCCCATTCCCCTCCCCACCCCTTATTCCCCTTCCTCTCCCCCTCCTTCCCATTGTCCTTCCCCCTCCCACCCTCATTCCCCTTCTCATTGTCCTCCCCCCTCCCCCTTTCCACTCTCCCATCCCCTGCATTTGTTGATGTGGCGATGAGGCGATGACGTGCTTCTCGCGGTGCAAGATGAGTCCGCCTTTGTAAGCTTGGCAAATAGTCCGTAAAACCACAGTGGAAAGAGGATGAAATTGACGAGGAACGATAGCGGTTCAGTCTGCTGGGGACTTGGTCTGCTGGGGGACTGGTCTGCTGGGGACTTGGGAGCTGGTCTGCTGGGGGACTTGGCTGCCTGGACTTGGTCTGCTGGGACTTGGTCTGCTGGGGACTTGGTCTGCTGGGGACTTGGTCTGCCGGGGACTTGGTCGCGGGGACTTTGGTCTGCGGGGGGCTGGGACTTGGTCTGCTGGGGACTTGGTCTGCTGGGGACTTGGTCTGCTGGGGACTTGGTCTGCTGGGGACTTGGTCTGCTGGGGACTTGGTCTGCTGGGGACTTTGGGTTTCTGCTGGGGACTTGGTGTGCCGGGGACTTGGTGTGCCGTGGACTGGTTGCCGGACTTTGGACTTTGGTCTGCTGGGGACTTGGTCTGCTGGGGACTTGGGCCTGTGGGACTTTGGTCTGCTGCGGAACTTGGTCTGCTGGGGACTTGGTCTGCCGGGGACTTGGTCTGCCGAGGACTACGTCTGCTGAGCACTTCGCCTCTGCTCTGCCTTGCGGTTCCATCATGCACAGAGGAATATTATCGCTTTACGCTTTGTGGGTGTGCGTCCGTGTGTGCGTGCTTTCGTGCGTGCGTGGAGGAAGTATATGTATATTTACCGTTTTGATGACCGTGCAAGCTGCAGTGAGCGCGACCGGTCAGGGCTGGAAATGTGTAATGCTGTCAATTGGATGACCTGTGACGCTTCGAGGTGCAGCATCTTGGTGGCGTCAAGTGATCAGGGAACTCGCGAAAGTGTTTCACTGTAATTGCTCTAAGACTAAATTGTTCGAAATGAAACTCGCAATAAGTATTAGGGGATTGTAATGATTGGGACAGAGGCATCGGGCAGACCTTTTTCTCGTGGATTTATATTTTTCTTATTAATAAATAATTTTTTTCTCGTTTTTTCTGTTCTCTTGTTTTCTCTATTATCCTTTCTCCTTCATGTCTTCGTATCCGCGGCTGTGTCCTTGCAGGTAGGATGAGGGGAGGGCAAAGGGCGAGAGGAGGAAGGGGGGTAGAAGGGAGAGGGAGGAAGGAGGAAGGAGGTTTGGGAGTAGAAGAGAGGGAGGAGAAGGAGGCGGAGGAAGATAGAAGGGAGATGGGAAGGAGGAGGAAGGACATAAAAAGGAGCGGAGAAGGGAGAAGGAAGGGAGAGGGGGAGGGGGAGGGGGAGGGGAGGGGGAGGGGAAGGGGGAGGGGAGGGGGAGGGGGAGGGGAGGGGGAGGGGAGGGGGGGAGGGAGAGAGGGAGAGAGAGAGAAGAGAGAGAGAGAAGAGAGAGAGAGAGAGAGGAGAGGAGAGGAAGGGGGACAATATGCCCTTTTTAGGATCCGACTCTCCACAGGCATTTCCGCTCCCTCTTTCGCTCCCGTCATGACGTTGCTACTTTTGTTTACGTAATTTTGTTTACATTGTTTAGAGTACGTGTTTTTTTGTTTACAGGGCGCTTGTTCTATTCATTGATCCATTGGCTTCCGTGTTTATCTACTGAAGTGCTTATTTACACGTTTATTTGGATTATTTTTTTTTAGTTTTATCTATTCGTTTGTTTATTTGTTTGTTTGTTTGTTCCTTTGCTCATATTTTTTATCGTTTTCATATCAGATGCGGTTTAATTCCATTTTGAAGCTTTTCACTCTCGCTCGCACGTTTTTTTTTTTCGTTGGAATTTGTTGAAACGTTAAGGGGGGTCGGGCGCGGAAACGTTTTGGGGGAACGTTTTTTTTTTTTTCCCACAGTTATTCGAACAAAATAAGATCAAAGGTAGCTTATCTTATCGTGTTGCTCCATTCAGATAACGCCTGCAAGACCGTGAGACTTTAAAGGGAAGTTTGTGTGTGTGTGTTGTGTGTGTGTGTGTGTGTGTGTGTGTTGTGTGTGTGTTTTGTTGTGTTTTGTGTGTGTGGTTGTGTGTGTGTGTGTGTTGGAGAAAGAGAAATAGAGAAGAGAAAAAAGAGAAAGAGAGCGAATGGGAGAGAAAGAAATAGAATGGAAGAGAAAGAAAGGGAAAGAGAAAGGAAGAGAAACGGAAGAGAAAGCAAAAGTAGAAAAGAGAGAAGACCGACAGAAATCGAAATCGAAATGGCCAAAAGCAAAAACATAAAGACAATAAAGAAAACACCAGCTGCCGACACGAGCGATGACGCGTAACCAGGGAGAAGAGACGGAGAGAACGCAAACACGGCCCTTATCGGCTGGGAGTGTGGATAAGCGTTACTTCTCATTCATTCGCGGGGAGGGAGGAAGGGGAGGGGGAGGAGGAGGATGGATGGGGGAGGGAGGGGGGAAAAAGGGGAGGGTGGAGGGGAGGGGGTGGGGGAAGAGGAAGAGGGAGGGGAGAGGGGGGAGGGAGGGAGGGAGAGGAAGGGGAAGGAGAGGAAAGAGAGAGAAGAGAGGGAGGTAGGGAGAGGGGAGATGGAGAGAGACAGGATAATTAGTCAACGAATTGCTTTAGTTTATTATGGCTTCCGTTTTTCCTTTGCTTTTGTGTCTTGTGTGGTTCATGAGCGATAATTATTATTTATATATTTTTCATTATCATTATTATTATTGTTATTATTATTATTATTAGTAGTAGTATTACCATTAGTATTACCATTAGTATTACCATTAGTATTATCATTAGTATTATCATATTATTATTTCATTATTATTATATCATTATTATTATTATTATATTATTATTTTTCATTTATTATTATTATTATCATTATTATTATTATTATCATTATTATTATTGTTGTTATTTTTATTATTATTGAGCTGTAGTTATTATTATCATTGTTATTATCATTATCATTATTATTTTTTTCGCAGGTAATTGTTGTAGGCGGATGTATGATTAAGATCTGCTGTGAGTATTGTGTTTTTATTTTTTTCTTTCTTTCTTTCTAGTTTGTCCTTTTAACCCTTATTCTCTTTCTCGTTTGTCCCTTTTAACTCTTATTCGTGTGTTTTGTTTTGTCTGTCGTGTAACGTACTCTGTAAAGAAGAATCGCTTTTTCTTTTTTTTTTTTTTTTTTTTCATTCTTAGCGGAATTACCCTCCCCCTCTCTCCCCCCTGCCCCCCCGCCCTCGGTCTTGCGGTTGGGTTGATATCGAGATCTTCCCCCCCTCCCTCTCCCCCTCTTCCCTCCTTCTCCACCTTCCTCACCCTCCTCTTCCTCCTCCACCTCTCCCCCTCTCCTTCACCTCCTCTCCCTCCCCTCACCTTCTTCTCCTCCCTCCACCTCCTCTCCCTCTCCCTCCCTCTTCCTCGCCTTCTCCACCACCATCCCCTCTCCTCTCCTCCCTTTCCTCCTCCTCCTCCCTCCCCCACCTCCTCCCCTACCCCTTCCCCACCTCCTCTCCCTCCTTCTTCCTCACCCTCTCCACCTCCTCCCCATCCCCCCTTCCCCACTTCCTCCTCCCTCCTCCCCTCCCTCTACCTATTTTCCGTTCCGCAAATACTTTTTGTTTGTTCAGGGGGAAGAGGTCTTCTTTTTTTTTGTTTTTTTTGTTTTGTTAACTTCCTTTTTTTTTTTTTTGTGTGTGTGTTCTGGGATTTATCTGTTTGAATGTTTTGCTTTTTGTGGAAGGGGTTGGGAGGGGGGTGGGGGGGTTAGGTTATATCGTATTTAACGCTCTCTCTTTCTTTCTCTTTCTCTCTCTTTCTTTCTCTTTCTTTCTCTCTTTCTCTTTCTCTTTCTCTTTTCTCTTTCTCTTTCTCTTTTCTCTTTCTCTTTCTCTCTTTTTCTCTTTTTCTCTTTTTCTCTTTCTCTTTCTCTTTCTCTCTCTCTCTCTCTTCTCTCTCTCTCTCTCTCTCTCTCTCTCTCTCTCTCTCTCTCTCTCTCTCTCTCTCTCTCTCTCTCTCTCTCTCTCTCTCTCTCTCTCTCTCTCTCTCTCTCTCTCTCTCTCTCTCTCTCTCTCTCTCTCTCTCTCTCTCTCTCTCTCTCTCTCTCTGATTCGATCTTCTCCTCCTCTTAAGGATTAGGAATATAAAGATTTTTAATTGCAATTATTATTATTACCAGTCCTCAATTATTGTTTCATCCGATCATCATCATCACTCACACCCAATCCTATTTTTTATTATTATTATTATTATTATTATTATTATGATTATTATCATTATCATTAGTATTTTTTATTATTATTATCATTATTATTATTATTAGTTTTATTATTGTTATTATTATTATTATATTATTATTACTATTTTTATTATTGCTATTATTATGCCAAATAGCAAGAAAATTAGTATCACAAAGGATTTTTTATCTTTGTTTCGATCCGTTTTACCTTGCGACTAATTACGTAACGGCCCCGGATGTTTGACGGATCAGGTGCGGTTTGGCTTTGTTTTGCGTCAAGGTTGGAGGTTGGGTTATCTTTTGTTTTGTTGTTGTTGTTGTTGTTATTTTTTTAATGTTTTATTATTATTATTTATTTTTTGTGGGGGGGGGGGGTGGCTGAGTATGGTTTTCTATTGCCGTCATAATCATCACCATTATCATTACCATCGTCGTCGTCATCGTCATCGTCATCCCCACCCCACCACCACCACATCATCATCATCATTCATCATCATCATCATCATCATCATCATCATTCATCATCATCATCATCATCATCATCTCATCATCATCATCATCATCATCATCATCATTCATCATCATCATCATCATCATCACCATCACCATTCACCATCACCATCACCATCACCATCGCCGCCGCCGCCGCCGCCACTATCATTATCGCCACCACCATCATTATCGCCACCACCCTCTCCCCCTCCTCCTCGTCCTCCTCGTCATCCATCCCCATCACCGCCATCCATATTTATCATCACCAATCATCACTAATCAATCCTGAAGCTAATCCACCGACTGCCATTGCAACAAACAGAAACTCCAGACAATCCACCACATGACCCATCCCACAATCACAACACACCACCCCACATTCACATCATGCCCATCACATGAACACCACCCCACATGCCCATCACATGAACACCACCCCACATGCCCATCACGGCAGGTTTATACATGTTATTATGAAAATCGCGTTTTGGTGTTTTTCCTAATGCGTGGTGTTGTGGTGAGTTCCTGTGGGTGTTGTGCGGACGAGAAGGGATGTTGTGTTGGGTTTGATTAGTGGTGATGGTGATTGTTGGTGATGGTTCGTAGTGGAGGTGGTGATGATATGGTTAGTTTGACTTTGTTGGTGGTGTAATTGTTGGTGGTGATACTGAAAGAGGTAGAATTGATCATGATGATTAAATTAGTTCTCCAGTAATATCATAATCATTATTATTAATAGTAGCTCATCATTATCATTATTATTAATAGTAGTATCATTATCATTATTATAAATAGTAGTATCATTATCATTATTATTAATAGTAGTATCATTATCATTATTATTAATAGTAGTATCATTATCATTAGTAATAGTTTCATTTAGCAATAGTATCATTATCATTATGAATAGTAGTCTCATTATCATTATTATTGATAGTAGTATCATTATCATTAGTAATAGTTTCATTATCATTAGCAATAGTTTCATTATCATTAGCAATAGTATCATTATATTTTGATAGTAGAATCATTGTCATTAGAAGTGACACGATCATAACTGCCTTAGTTGATCTAAATTGGATTGGGGTTGATTGCAGCGGAATTTGGGCGGATTGGTAGCCAGGCGCCCTGCAGGTGTGTCTTGGGGTCCGTTCCCAATCACCGGCGGGCGTCTTCGGCCTCCCTCGTCAGGTTCTGTGCCGGGGGATGGGGGTAGGGGGTAGGAGGGGGAGGAGGGAGAGAGGTGAGGGGGGGAGGGGAGAGGGGGAGGGTGAGAACACTTGGTTGGGATTTTATTGGGTGGGAGGGGTAGGAGGGGGGGAGGGGGGAGGGGTAGGAGGGGGAGGGGGAGGGGGGTTTTGGCGAGAACACTTGGTTGGGATTTTTTGGGGAGGGGAGGGGGGAGGGGGGGAGGGGGGGGAGGGGGAGGGGAGGCGAGAACACTGGGGATTTTGTTTACTAAGTTCGCGATTTTTTTTTTATTTTTTGATTAATTAATTTATTTATTTTATTTTTTTTTTTGGTTTTGTTAATTTGATTTGTTGTGGTGTTGGTTCATTCGCTTCTTTTTTTCGGTTTTGTTGTTGTTAATTTGTTGTTTTGTTGTTACTCCTCTTCCTTCTTTGCTTTCTTCTCCATCTCATCCACCTTTTCCGTATTCTTTCAATCTTTTATGTATATTGTTGTTGTTTTTTCCCGGTTTTGTTGTTGTTGATGTTTTTGTTTTTGTCTTTTTCTTCCTTCTGCATTTTTCGTCTCCATCTCAACCATCTTTTTCAAATTCTCTCAATCTCTTTATGTGTATTGTCATTCCAGCCGTTTCACTCGCTCTCTCATCTCTCTTCACTTCACTCAAGTCTCTCTGCTTATTGACTCTCTTCACTCGAGTCTCCTTTTCCTTCGTTCAACCTTTCTCCTTTTTTTTTATTCTATATCACTGACTCATGAATTCCGATCCATCAAACAGCGGCATCATCTTGAGGGATTTGGAAATGTTTTTTTTTCTCTCTCCTTTTTTTGTGTTCTTGGTCTTTCTTATTTCTCTTTCTTCGTCTTCTTCTTTTTTTCTTCTTCTTCTTCTTCTTCGTCTGATCGTTTTTTGTTATTATTATTATTGCTATTATTTTTTTTCTATTTTTTTATTATTATTATTCACTACCTCTTTCCCTTGTTCGTCCCTTCTTTTCCCTTTTCCTTTTCTCCCTTTCTCGTTTCTCCGCCTGTCTATCCACTTTTCCTTCTCTTCACCCTTACCATCTCCTCCTCCTCTCTTCGCTTCACAGTTCCATCTCCCTCTACATCTCCATCTCCATCTCTCTCTCTCCCTCTCCCCTCTCTCTCCGCCTCCCTCCCTCCCTCCCTCCCTCCCTCCCTCCTCTCCTCCCTCTCTCCCTCTCCCTTTCCCCCTTCCCACCCACCCCCCTATCTCTCTCCCCCACCGCCCACTCTCTCTCCCTCTCCCAGCCCTATCCCTCCCTCCCTCCCCTCGCCCTCGCTCCCTCCCTCCCTCCCTCTCCTCGCCCTCGCTCCCTCCAGGTGATTGACAGGTGGGCATTTGATGGGCGGGGGGGGGGGGATGAGTGGGTATATCTGGGCCGACAAAGAGCAGGGTTCGGAGGTAGATGGGCCAGTGTGGAGAGATGCTGCGTTGTGTATCCCTCCCTGATGCCCATGCCCCTCCTCTCCCCTCTTCCTCCCCATACCCTTCTTCCCCTCCTCCTCTTGGCGTCTCTCTCTCTCTCTCTCCTTCCTCCCCTTGGCCTTTCTCACTTCCTCCTTTCCTTGGCGTCTCTCTCTCTCTCTCTTTTCTTTTCCTTGGCGTCTCCCCCCCTCCTCTTGGTGTATCTCTCCCTCCTCCCCTTGGCGTCTCTCTCCCCTCCTTCCCCCTCCTCCCTTTTTTGCTGCTCTCCCCACCATTCATCCTCTATCCCCCTCCCCCATACCCAACCCCCCTCCCCCCCTTTGTCACCAGGGCCCTCCCCATGCAGATGGTCTTTTTATTTCTGGGACGATCTCTGTGTCCTCTATCTCTAACCCCTCCTCTCTCTCTCTCTCTTTCTTTTCTTTCTTCTTTCTTTCTTTCTTTCTTTCTTCTTTTCTTTCTTTTCTTTCTTTCTTTCTTTCTTTCTTTTTCTTTCTTTCTTTCTTTCTTTCTTTTCTTTCTCTCTTCTCTCTCTCTCTCTCTCTCTCTCTCTCTCTCTCTCTCTCTCTCTCTCTCTCTCTCTCTCTCTCTCTCCCCCTCTCCCTCTCCCTCTCCCTCTTCCTCTTCCTCTTCCTCTTCCTCTTCCTCCCTTCCCCTCCCTCCCTCTCCCTCTCTCTCGAACTTACTCTTCCCCCTCCCCCCTCCCTGCCTCCCTCTCTCTCTCTCTCTCGCTCTCGCTCTCTATCTCTCTTGCTCTTACTCTCCCCCCTCCCCCTCCCTGCCTCATCCTCTCTCTTCCTCTCTCCCGCCTCCATTCATATTTATTTATTATTTATATTTGCTTATCGTCCTTGTTTGTCTATATCGTTTTCAGTGCGCGGATTGATCGTTTTTCGCCGACTGTCTCAAGTCCCTCTGCAGGATGCTGGAGAGAGAGAGAGAGAAGAGAGAGAGAGAAGAGAGAGAGAGAGAGAGAGAGACGAGAGAGAGAGAGAGAGAGAGAGGAGAGAGAGAGAGGGGGGGGGGGAGGAGAAAGGAGGAGGAGGAGTGAAAGGGGTGTGGTAAAGAGGAGGTGACTAGGTGAGTGAGTAGTAAGTTTGAGTGAGATATACAAAGGTAGATAGAGAGAGAGAGAAAGTAACGATTGAAGAGAGAGCGAGTGAGAGAGGGGGGAGGGAAGTAACGAATGAGAGAGAGAGATAAAAAGAGGGAGAGGGAGTCTTGTGGCTGCGATAGGGAGAGTAAATCACAGTGGATAACCTGGCGAGATAACCCTGGCTGGGTTGCTGGTGGCGGGATGGGGGGGGGGGGGTAGGGGTAGGTAGGTTGTGGTTGGATTTACATAAGAAAGATCGCTGGCATTGAGAGCAGACGATGATAAGTGAAAGAATGTAAAAAAGGAGGAAAAGAATAGGAAAGAAGGAGAAAGGAGAAGAAAGGAGAGAGAGGAGAAAAAATATAAAAGAGAATGAGAAAAGGTAAGAAAGAAGGAGAAAGGAGAAGAAAGGAGAGAAGGTAAGAGAGGAGAAGGAAGAAGAGGGAAGGAGAAAGTAGAAGGAAGAAGAGGGAAGGGAGGGAGAGGGAGAAGGGCGCGGATATGGAAGTGGGGAAATAGAAGGGAAAAAAAAGGGAAGGGAAGGGGAAGGAAAAGGGAGGGAAGGGAACGAAGATGGATAAACAAGAGAGAGCGACAGAGAGAGAGAGTGAATAAAGAGCTCGTGAAGCTGCCCCGCGTTATTGGGCGACTGACGCAGCTGCCACGGCGCTGTGACAGTGACTGTGCGCCGTGCTTGCTTTGGAGGAGACGAGTGCTTGCGGTAGGAGTGACTGGGGCTTTTTGTCTCTTGTGTGAACGCAAAATTCTTTGTCGTGGGGGATCGGCGGGCGTTTTGTTTGCTTGTAAGCGTCTGGCGTGGAGGTTCGTTGTGTGGGGGTGGTGGGGAGTGTGGTGGGCCAGGGCTGTGAGGGTGTGCTCGGGCGTGGGGGGCGGGGCGGGTGCGTGTATGTGTGTGTGAGAGGGAGGTGTGTGCGTGGGGGGGGGGTGCGTGTATGTATGTGTGTGTGTGAGAGAGAGAGAGAGTGAGTTCGCATGTGTATGTGTGTGTGTGGGGGGGGCGGGTCGGGATTGCGAAGCGTGATGATAAATGAAGACTTTATGCTTGCTTAGCTTGGTGTTTGGGAAAAAATGCGTGGTGACTCTTACTTTTATCTTGTGTGTGTGTGTGTGTGTGTGCGCACGCGCCCGTACGTGTGATTACGTGTGATTGTAAGTGTATGTGTGTGTGTGAAAAGTGTTTTTTTTTGTGTATTGTTGTGAAAGGTGTTTTTTTTTTGTATGTGTCATGTGCGTGGTATGTTTTTTTCCTTGTTTCCGAGACCTGGGCGTGATCCTTTGGTCTTTCACCCCGAGGAGAGCCCTCCCTCCCTCCCTCCCTCCGTGCGCCCTCCCTCCCTCCCTCCCTCCGCCTTCGCCTCGTCTCGCCCTCCCTCCCTCCCTCCCTCCCTCCCTCCCTCCCGCCCGGCCTTCGTCTCGCCCGCCCCCGCGTCACGGCGAGAGGAGAATGGAGATGTTTATGTTGATGTTGATGTTGATGTTTACACGCGGCGTGTTTGGGGTGCTTGGGCCGAGGATTTATGGTCCGTCTCGAGTCTTTGTTGTTATTGTGATGACGGTGATGTGATGAATGGTGATGGTGACGGCGTCTGGCGTGCAAGGTAGGGATTAGGGTGATGGAATCGGACTCGTGGGGTGATGAATGTTTGTTAGATGGTGGGTATGTGTGTTTGTATGAGTATGTGTGTGTGTATGTGATGTGTGTGTTTGTAATTGTGTGTGTGTGTGGTGGTGGTGATGTGTGTGTGTATGAGTAGTGTGCGTGTGGGTGTTTGTGTGTGTAAGTTATGTGTGTGTGACGTTGTTTGGATGTGGCGTGTATATGAAGCAGAGAGAGACAGACAGACAGACAGACAAAGGAAGAAACAGACAGACAGAAAAGGAAAGATAGAGAAAGATAGACGGAAAGCGGAACAAAATATGGAACCAAATTCGAGAGTAACTTAGACAATCGGGAAGGAAAATAGCATTACATTGCGTAATCAAATGTAATGGACCAATTACTCTCGTGTGACCGAATTAAGAATCGTTATGTATTCAGGCTTTTAGGTTTATATGCAAATCGTTCGGGACATCAAAGTTATCTCTGTAATTGGAGTCGTATCTTGTTTATTGGACTGATAATGCGCCATCCTCAAGGGTAGGCCTAGGCTGGTGATGTCTATACATTGTTTAGGTTTGTGAGTTCGAGTTGCGTGGGGTAATGTTTTATGGTATCGTTGGAAGTCGTCGCCATCATCATTATCATCATGATAACCATTATCGCCAACACCATCATCACCATTTTCACCACCAATATCATCACCATCACTATCACCACCATTACTATTATCATCACCATCACTATTATCACCATTATCATAATCATCACCACCATCATCTTCATCACCATCATCATCACCAACATCATCACCACCATCATCATCACCAACATCACCACCACCATCATCTTCATCACCATCATCATCACCAACATCACCACACACCATCTTCATCATCATCACCACATCATCCACCATCATCACCACCATCACCACCATCTATTATAGTCATCAGTATACTAATTGCACCATCACCATCACCAGCCATCCTAGTAATTAAAGAGACCCGAGGCAGCCCCTATGAACCAAGCTCAAGTACCTGTCTGCAGTTGCCTTCGTGCAAGCTTGGGGAACGGCGCGCGGGTGGTTCTGTTGTTAGCGGTGGTTCAGGGGTTAGGGTTGACTGTTTTGTTTATTTTCTGTTTTTATTATTATTTTTTTTTTGTTTAGGTTTTGTTTATTTTGTATTTTTATTTATTTATTTATTTATTTATTTATTTTTCATTTTTATTTTTTTTAGGTTATACTGTTTGTTTATTTTTTTTTATTTTTTTTTTTAGGTTGTTGTTGTTTTTAGGTTAGACAGGTTATTTTTTCTTTTCTATTTTTTTAGTTTTTGTTTATTTTTTATGTGAGTTAATTTTTGGCTAGGTAGGTTATTTATTTATTTATTTTCAATTATTTGATGTTTTGTTTAATTTTATTTTTTTGGTTTTGTTGTTTTTAGGCTAGACAGTTTATTTATTTATTTTCTTTATTTCCTGACGTTTTTCTATTATTTGATTTTGATTTTGTTTTTATTTGTTTGTTTTTGTTGACTCGTCTCGTGTCATGGCTTATCGTAAGTGAGACGTTAAGTTAAGTGCTGCAATTTTTTTTCTTTTTTAATTTTATTGTTTGTTTTATCTATTTATTTTTATGGACTTGAAAGTGCATGACACCGCCTGTCATTTGTTTGTTTGTTTCTTCGGTGGTGAAAGTGGAGGAAGGTGAATAGGATAGGATAATGGTAAGAATAAGGAAGGGGGGAGAAGAAGAAGAAATAAAAGGAGCAGATAGAATGGAAGTAAATGAAGGAGAGGGAAAAGAAGAAATAAAAGGGCGAAAGAGAGCAGTAGTATGAATAAATAAATAAAAGTAAAAAAAAAGGAAAAAATCTAAAGGTAAAAAAAAAGACAAAATCTAAAAGCAGAAAAAAGAAAAAAAAAGTCTAAAAGTAGAAATAAATCGTAAAAGGAGGAGATAGCGAAGACGTCAAAAGACTCGGTGGTGGGGGGGGGGGAGGGGGTGGGGTGGGACGGAGAACGACGCCCCGAGAGCAAGGGCGGGCGTGCGAATGCTTTTTTTCTCACGGTCCGCCCACAAAACCCGGGGATTCTGAGGACACGATTCGAGGGGCTTTCGCGAGCCGATAAAAGGGACGGCGGTGGTGCCAGTGCGGGGAGGGGAGAGGGGGAGACGGGGAAGAGGGAAAGGGAAGGGAGGAGGGATGAAGGGAAAGAGAGGAGGGATAATAGGGGAGGGTGGGGAGGGGAAGGTGAGGAGAGGAGAGGGGGAAGGGGAGGGGGAGGGAGGAGAGTAGGTGAAGGGGAGGGGGAGAGGGAGGGGAGGAGAAGGGGAAGAGGAGGGTGAAGGGGAAGAGAGAGGAGAAGGGGAGGGGGAGGGGAAGATGGGTGGAGGGGAGGAAGGGAATGGGAGGAGAGGAGAGGGAGGGAAGGGAGGAAGGATGAGAAGCGAGGAATCTTCACCCTCCATCTTTTTCTTGCATTCACTGATCTCCCTCCTTCGCTTCTTACATTTTTTCTTCATCTTTTATTTGCGCGCCGACTTTTTCTGCCTCGTCACCTCCCCTTTTTTCCCCTCGTCAAGAATTCGGAGTGGGTGCGATTTTCGAGAGAGAAGAGGAAGATGGAGAAGAACGGCGAAAATGGCGACATTGTGTGTGTTTTGAGTCAGGAGTGAGTGGAGTTCCGGTGTGGGTATGTGTGCGGGTACGTGTGTGGTACGTGTGACTGGTAGGGATACGGGGTACCTGGGTGCGGCGGGAGGAGCCAGTGACCCTGGGTGATTGGTGGGTATTAGGGCGTTGGTGGTGGGTGGTGGAAAAGTTGGATGGTGGTTGTGGGTGGTGGGTGGTGGTTTTTTGGGTGATGGGTTTTGTCGGTTTGTGGGTGATGGGTTTTCGGTGGTGGGTGGTGGGTGGTGGGGTTTATAGACGGTGGGTAATGGGGTGGTTGATGGTGCAGTTGTGGGTGGTGGGTAAGTGCGGTGTCGGTTGAATTAATGAAGAGGAGGAGGAGGAGCGAGCGAGGAGGCAGGAGGCAGGAGGAGGAGGAGGAGAGGAGGAGGAGGTAGAGGAGTTTAGGGAGGAGGAGGAGCCGTAGAGAGTTTAGAGGAGGAGGAGGCAGGAGGAGAGGAAGGCGACATTAATTGAGAAGGCGTTTGGAACAGGGAGAAAAAAAATGAAAAGAGAGCACCGGATATTTCTTAAACTCATCGCCCCG
>NW_020871365.1:332232-346900 GCF_003789085.1 Penaeus vannamei | reverse complement strand
TAATAGTGAGTGTGTCTGCTCATTCTATTTATTCTGTCTACTATTTAATGTGACGTGTGTGTTCTATTTACGTCAGGTTGCGTAGTTCTACTTATCGATGTATACTCTCCTTCGCTATGCCTGACCTACCTCTTTTCTGTTTGTCTGTCTATCTCTTATTCTATCTTTCTATCCATCCATCTATCTTTCTCTCTGTCTGTCCGTATATTTATTTATCTGTCTATCTATCTGTATGTCTTTGTTTACATATTCTTATCCTTATCGTCCTTTTCTCTTTTGACACCTTCGTTGCCTTATCCCTTCTTCTTCTTCAATTTTCCATTTTATCCTTTTCTCTTCATATTATCATTTTGTCTTTCTTTCAATTTCCCTTTTATCCCCTTTCTCTTATTATTTTTTTTCTTTCAATTTCCCTTTTATCTTTTCTTTCTTTCATCCTTTTCTTCTTCTTCTTCCATTTCCCATTTATCCTTTTCTCTTGTCTTTTCCATTTTCTCCTTCACATGCCTCTCATCTTTATCTCCCTCATCCCTTTCCCCTCCTCTTCCTCCTCCTCCTCCTTTACCCAAAGATTCTCCATAACTTTCCGCAAATGAATAGTTTTTGGTTCTAATATCCATTGTTTAGACAAAGGAGTGTTTGGTCGTACGTATCACCTCAGAGACAATAACAGCCTGGTGTGGGTGAATATTATACGTGAAAATAATTAATAGCATTTCCAAATGGGCAGCTTTTCTCTCTTTTTCTCTCTCTCTCTCCTTAATTTTCTCCTCCCCCCACCTCTCCCTTCCTCCATTGCCTTCTCCCTTCCCCCACCCCCCACCAGATCATTAGCCTCTTTCCCCACCCCCTCCTGCTCTCATCCTCACCCCAATATCCCTCCCCACTTCTTATATTACCTCTCCCCCCATCCTATCCTCCCCCCCCCCCATTATTCTCTCTCTCTCTCTCTCTCTCTATCTCCTCCCCCCATTGCCATAACCCTTCCCCCCCACTATTCTCTACCCCCTCCCCCCACCGTCATACCCCTCCCTCTTATTATGCTCTCCCCCTCCCTCCTACTCTTCCCCTCCCCCCTCTCACCCCACCGTCATAACCCCTCCCAACATTATTCTCTCCCCCCCCCCTCCCTCTACTCTTCCCCCCCCCCTCTCACCCCACCGTTAGACCCTCATACTCCTCCCCCCATTATTCTCTCCCCCCTCCCTCCTCCTCCTCCCCCCCTCTCCCCCACCTCCCCCCTCCCCCCATTCTCCCCCCCCCCTCCCTCCCTCCCACCCCCTACTCAGCGCACAATTGTCAATTTTCACTCTAATAAAGGCCGGAAGAGGCAACGAGGTCATTAGAGCCTCGCTGTTCCTAATAAGGTTCATTAAACCCTTAAAGTGGAAGAGGAAGTTCTTAATTACTGGAGTTTGTCCGCAATTCCGATTTTGCCGCCGTCGTCTTCCTCGGCCGGCTGGGTTGCGCCCGGCCCCGGGACTTTATTTAGCCGGCAGGACTTACTTTGCGCTGCTGTGGTTGTTGTTTGGTGTTGTTTGTGTATGGGGGAGGGGGGGGGTATTTAGCCGGCAGGACTTTACTTTGCGCTGTTGTGGTTGTTGTTGTTGTTTGTTTGTGGGGGGAGGGGGTGGGGAGGGGAGAGGGGTATTTAGCCGGCAGGACTTTACTTTGCGCTGTTGTGGTTGTTGTTGTTGTTGGTTTGTGGGGGGAGGGGGAAGGGGGGATGGGGAGGGGTATTTAGCCGGTAGGACTTTACTTTGCGCTGTTGTGGTTGTTGTTGTTGTTGTTTGTGTGTGTGGGGGGGGGGAGGGGGGTATTTAGCCGGTAGGACTTTACTTAGCGTTGTTGTGTTTTTTGTTGTTTGTGTGTAGGGGGAGGGAGGGGGTTATTTAGCCGGCAGGACTTTACTTTGCGCTGTTGTGGTTGTTGGTGTTGTTGTTTGTGGGGGAGGGGTGGGGGAGGGGGGATGCTGGCAGGACTTTTACTTTGCGCTGTTGTGGTTGTGTTTGTGTTGTATGTGTGGGGGTTTATTTTAGCCGGCAGGACTTTACTTTGCGTTGCTGTGGTTGTTGGTGTTGTTTTGAGCATGTGGTGGGTGGAGGGAGGAGGGGGGGAGGGGTTATTTAGCCGGCAGGACTTTACTTAGTGATGTTGTGGTTGTTGTGTTGTTGTTTGTGGGGGGAGGGGGGAGGGGGAAGCCGGCAGGACTTTACTTAGCGATGTTGTGGTTGTTTTTGTTTGTGGGGAGGGGGGATGCCGGTAGGACTTTACTTTGCGCTGTTGTGGTTGTTTGTTGTTGTTTGTGAGTGTGTGTGTGTGGGGAGGGGGTTGCCGGCAGGACTTTACTTTGCGATGTTGTGGTTGTTTGTGTGTGGGGGAGGGGGTTGCCGGCAGGACTTACTTTGCGATGTTGTGATTGTTTGTTGTGGGGGGAGGGGAGGGGGGTTATTTAGCCGGCAGGACTTTACTTTGCGCTGTTGTGGTTGTTTTGTTTGTGTGTGGGTGGGGGGGGGTTTATTTAGCCGGCAGACTTTACTTAACGTTGATGTGTCTGTTATTGTTTTTGTTGTTTACGTGTGTCTGTGTTTATTTAGCCGACAGGATTTTACTTAACGTTGATGCATTTGTTGATGTGTATGTGTGTGTTTGTCGGTGAGTTATTTAGCCGGCATGAATTTACTTAGCGCTTTGTTTGTTTGTTGTTGTCTTGTTGTTTGAGTGTGTGTGTGTGTGGAGGGGATGTTATTTAGCCGGCAGGACTTTACCTAACGTTGTTGTATTTGTTGTTGTTGTTGTTTTTATTTCTTAAAAAGCGATGTGAGTTGGTTGTCGCAATATTTTTTATTTAGCCGGCAGAAAGTATAATTCCTCTATCGCGTTATATGAACTTTATTCGTGAATATCTGATGCGTAATTTACTTTGAAGTGTTCTCATTAACCCTACCAATCGCAGCTTATAATATGATAGCTATTTCATTCAATAATTCACATAGTTATTAATGCATTTGTTTAATAATTCACCCCTCTAATAATGTTATACTCAATAACTCTTTTATATCAGTACAATTGTTTAATGATTTAATCGTCAATGGTATTCAACAGATAATGATTTTATACTTCAAAATAAAGGATTATCATATATTTAATGTATGACGCAACTATTAATTCATTAACTAATCTATTTATAAATGTTCACGACTTTGTTCAACCGGTTAGAATTATTGTTGTCATAATTGTTATTGTTGGTATTAATATTTTTTTGTGTATATTATTATCATTATTGCTGATGTTATTGTTATTATCATTTTTGTCACTTTTCATCATCATATTATCAGTATCAGTGCAAATAATTGTATTAAAATTAGTATTGGTATTTGTTTAACTATTAGTACTTTTGTAATCGTCAGCAACATTACTATTATCATTATCATAATTAATATTATCATTTTTAATATTATTACTGTTGTTATTATCATCATTATCATTATTGCTATTGTTATTATCATCATTATCATTATTACTGTTGTTGTCATTATCAGTATCATAATCATTATTATTTTAATTATCATTATTATCATCATTATCTATATTATTATTATTATTATCATTATTATTATTATTATTATTATTATTATTATTATTATCATTATTGTTATTGTTGTTATTTTACTGTTCTTGTTTTAATTATTTCATTTAGTATTACCATTAATGTTAATATTATTACCATTATTATCATTTTTTATCATTATCATTATCAATGGCATTGTCATCATCGTCACCATAATTCCTGTCATTATGGGATGAGACAGTCGATAATAATAGAGATAATGCTAAAATTATTGAAAGTGCAGTGTTAACTATTCTTGTAATCATTATCTTAAAATCATCTTTTCATTACAAGTATTATGATCATCATAAGCATCATTATAATCATCACTTTATGATCATTATCATAATTAGAAAGATCTTATTGATATCAATTTTATTTCTACTATTGCGTAAACATTAGTATTTTTTTACTTTGCTGCTGCTGTTACTAGGACTAATATTTCAGAAACAAAAAAAAAATCACATCAGGTGCAGTGACAACACACCCATGTTACAGCAAGTATAACCTTAAGATTTCATGCACCTTATCAAATCGCAAAGGGCCATTTTGATCTGTAATTGATATGTGGTTATACTCATTTCGACTCACAAAAGACCGAAAGTGGTATGCTCATGAGAAAGGCTTACATGTTGGAACCATAGCTACGCCTCTGTAGAATGGGGCTTCATTATTTCGGTAACTAAAGCACAGAATTAAAAAAAAGAAAGAAAGAAAGAAAGAAAAAAAGAAAGAAAAAAGAAGAAAGAAAAAAGAAAGAAAGAAAGAAAGAAAGACAGAAAGAAAGAAAAAAAACATTAGAAGGAGAATAAGATATAATAGCCAAGATCATCCTTCAAATCATAATGCGTAAAACAAAGAGAAACAAAAAATCAAGTTAACACTATAAATAGGCACTGGGAAGGGCAGAAATCAATACATCCAGAGTTAACATGGAGGAATTTCTTTGACTGATACCACATGGTTTGGTTAGTGAATGATTTAGCGGCGCAGTAGGAGAATGGCTCTCTTCCTTTGCCATCAATTACCCAGCGAAATGTAAGTATTATTCATGAAGGAAGACAATGAGCACAACGTCGAAATGTGATATATATAGACAATCCTATTCCCTCAGAATCTAAAAAAAAAAAGAAAAAAAAAGAGTTACCATGACATTAGACGAAGCAAATGTCGAATGTTCAAGGATTCTCGAGACATGAGCAGAGAGAACCTTTCTCGGTCTTTGAAGCTTCGTTTCCTTCTTCATTTGAAGCTTCGAATCTCCTCGACGCTTAGAGTTTCGAACTTCTGGCACTATTTCACCGGGAATAAATATCAACGGCGGCGTGGAAGCGAAGCGAAGATGAAAAAGAAAAAAAAAAATATATGGGTTATTCAGAAAGAGATCCAGAACATACATCACGGTACTTTCACACCATTAGTTTTACAGCTACAGGTCTTTTTGTGTAAGGCTTGCTGGGAGGAGTATCGAAAAAAGACTAAAGAGTTGTATAGCTGTCTGGAAAGTGTCTTTTTTTTCTTAATCTCGCCTCTTTGTCCTACAGTGTCGGGAAAGAACTCACTATGGCTCAAGTTATTGTCACATGAATGTTATAGCTTCCTCAATAAATGTTGAATGTAAAGATTTAATATGAGGACGAGGCCGGTTTAGAAAATGGCGGTTAGAGCAAGAACAGTGTTAGAAGTTGAAATAATAACAAAAGTAGCTGTAGCTGTAGTGATAATATCAGTATCAACAATACCAACAGTAGTAGTAACACAATAGTAGCAGCTGCAGTAACAGTGACAGCTTATGTCCATAGTGTTTTTTTTTTTTTTTTTTGTCTCTTAACCCTCTGCATAGACATATATCTCTCTTAACCCTCTACATAGACGTACATATCTGTCTCTTAACCCTCTACATAGACCTACATATCATGCTGAGTTTAGTTTATCAATTGTGTTTATGCATAGTCACCGAGAAATCAATTACTAGGCCTACCTATCTTACATGCTTTCCTTTATTGTCGGAAATATTAATTCTATTTTTTATTGCCTTCTGTATTATTAATAACTGAAATAATCATGATGTGAGTAATGATAAAAGCCTCAATAATAACAGCATAAAGAAACATATTCCCGAAACTCAAGGAACAAGGATATCGGATGAAGTCACGCAGGGATGCCATTGGACACCTTTTACAAAACAAAGCTGTAGTGGATTGGCTGATAACCGCTTCTTTGGGATCATATTCCTGTCATTCGAATTTCTATTTTTACTCTACAACACATTACGGAAAATGTTCTAAACCCAGTTTTCACTTACACGAAACAAAGGATAACGAAAGACAGTCTCTAAACACTAAATTATATCAAATGCCTCGTTCTGCTGACGATAAACTTGAGCGAACCCCGACCCAAGCTCCTTATAGGCTCTGGAACGGGCGCTTAAGAGGATAAGCCTCAAAGATAATCATTTTCCAAGTCACAGTCGCTCGCTCCATTGGGGCCGTGAGGATGGGAGTCCCCCGTTGGCCCTGGACGTTCCCGAAGCAGCCCCGCGTCCCTACGTCTTATATTTATGACTTTAATTAAGCGAAACCCTTTTCACTCACCTGGCCGGATTACTTCTGAGCACAGGAACACATCAGCTAATTAATCCCATCCAACTCTGCCTGCTCCCACACTCGTAGGACCACACGGCAGGCTGACTGGCAGGCAGGAAGGGAGGGAGGAAGGTAGGAAGGCACCCAGGGCCAGGGTCGAGAGTCATGGTAGCGGCTTCATGAAGGAGTGCCATGACACGCAGGTGGACCTTGCCTTGTGGGTGTTTCAGGGTCGTCTGGGGGATCCCTTTGTGTTCGTTCTGTGAGGTACTTTGGGTCTCCCTTTGTTTACTTCACCGTCTTTATCTCTTTATTATATGGATCTAAGTCTTATCTTCACCGACATTTTACAATTTCCTTTGACAGCCTCTACGAACTTCTTGGTCACCTATTCCTTCCCTACCCCGTCACACCCACCCCAACCCCCTACCCTCTACCCCTCTATCCCCTCACCAACCACCCCTACCCCTCTTCCCCTCCCCTACCACCCCTAACCCTCTACCCCTCCCCAACCACCCCTACCCCAACCCATTACCCAACGAACCCCACCCTACCCACATACCCCCCAACTCAGCCCTAACCCCACCACCTGTACCCCCGCCATACCCAGTTCCATCTTCCCTATTATGCCTCATTCGCTTATCCAAACAGCGCTTGATTCAGCAGCGTGCATAATGTTTGATTGACCCGCCTGCTTGCTTCCTCAATTACAGCTGTACGCGGGGCCTTATTTACCCTCCTGCATAGTGCTTAATTCACTCGACTGCACTTGACAGTCTCCTCCTCGGTATGTGGCCTCGTCACTCGTCACTGTCTCGTAGGTTCCCCTCTGTTGTCTATTTCGGCGTGTGTGTGTGTGTGTGTGTGTGTGTGTGTGTGTGTGTGTGTGTGTGTGTGTGCTGTGTGTGTACACTGAACCTTTGGTTATTTTCCTCGCCGGAAGAATGGTAAATTGATCTATATATGTGTGAGTGTGAGTATGATTGTGTGTAAGTATGAATATATGTGTGTGTGCGTGTGCATGTGCGTGTGTGCGTGTGTGTCGTGTGTGTGTGTGTGTGTATGTGTATGTGTATGCGTGTGCGTGTGCGTGTGTGTGTGTTTATGTGTGTGTGTGTTTGCCTGCCTATGTGTCTATGTGCACGTATGTCGATAGACACATAGACAGACAGAAAGATAAACAGATATAGATACAAACATATTTATGGTATGTGGGTAATGCCCAGGGCTCAGTCAGGAAGCACAATTTATGAGACAAGTAAAATTTAATGGCCTCTTAATGGATTACATCGGCCGGCCAGTATATTTTACAAGATACTGAGAGAGAAGAGAGGGAATCAAAATTTCACGAGTGCAATACAACGCTCATTTTTGTATGGTTGTTGTTGTTGATGATGTTTTATTATTATTATTGTCATTATTGTTTTCATTATTATTATGAATATCATTATTATTATTATTATTATTATTATCATTATTATGAATATCATCATTATTATTATTATCATCATTGTCATTTTTATTATTATTATGATTATTATGAATATTTTTTTATTATTATTATCATTTTTATTAATATTTTTATTTTTGTTATCATTAACATCATTATAATCTAAATCTAAAAGCAGGAAATTAAAATATAAACTCTTCATGAAAATGTCTACATATCCATATTTCATTTTTTTTTTTTTTTTCATTTCATTTCGACTAATGCTCAGCTGTAATTAACTGAAGTGACATTAGGATTAAACTATTCTTAAATATCCTCAATCTTCACACAGGCATTCAGATAATACTAATAACAGTTTAAGTTGTCATTTGTTATTAGTATTAGCATTATTATTATCGTTATCATCATTACCATCATCATTATCATTATCCTTATCATCAGCAGCAGCAGCAGCATTGTCATTATCATCGCCATTATCATGAGCAGCAGCAGTAATATCATTATCATCATCATCATCATCATTACTCTTACTAACGCTAAAATTATAATAACTATTAATAGTACTACTACTGCCATTGTTATTATCATTATCGCTGCCATTATCATTATCATTATAATCATAACAATATTGATAAGGATAGTAATAAAGGACAATATTACAATGATTATAGTCATAGCAATATTATTTGATAATAACAATAAATAACAATCAATGATTAGCAATAATGAACAACAGATTGTATTAATAAATAAATGTTAATTATAAATCTATAATATAATAAACACCAAGACTCCTGTAATGTTTATTTATACTTCCGTGAATAAAATTAAACCAGATACTAAAAAGCGCTACTCTCCCAATGCTATTTAGGTTGCAGCTTAATTATGCAAGTAATTAATTATCATTAGATGTGCTTTAATTTGGAAGTGTGTGTGTATTATCATTTTATTTTATCGTATTTTTGGTTACAAGGAATTTGAGAAAATCTGCTAGATAAAGATGTAGTTTTGGATTATGGTTTCAGTCCAGTGATGTAGCAGTCATTGGACATAAAAAGTCAGATGTTTGGCAAATTTTATGTCCAAATAATTTAATATAGAGCAAAGATCTGTGTAATGTAAAGCTTATGATTTAATTCGGATTAGAAAAATGTCTATGCAGCTAAAAAAAAAAACAAGACTTTCATTTCAGTTAGAAAATGTCTGTGTATAGAAAAAGAAACTATTCATTTCAATTAGAAAAGTATTAGTGCAACCTAAATCAAAGGTTTAATTTCAGTTAGAAAAGTATCTCGACAACAAAGGAAAGGAAATCAACTTCCTGTCAAGTTGAAGAAGTCTTTTGCTCATAAGAAAGCCAAAGAACAAAGTAAAAAAAAACAGCAATTAGTTAGTGGGTTGCCTTAGAAAGCAAGTTTAGTGAGAGAGAAAACGTCATAGGAATTAGGATTTAATCAGGCCCATTGCAATCAGCTGACATCATATGCAGGGTAAAAACAGTCAGGAAAACAGGATGGTGCTAAGATCGGTAAGATTTCGGAATGGTTTACTATCAGGACACTGATGTACTAGTTACATCTCTCTCTCTCTTCTCTCTCTCTCTCTCTCTCTCTCTCTCTCTCTCTCTCTCTCTCTCTCTCTCTCTCTCTCTCTCTCTCTCTTCCTCTCTCTCTCTCTCCCTCTCTCCCCCCATTAACTTTACACCATAACCTTACCCATACTCGCTTCCCCATAACCCACGCACCATTACGTATACACACACACACACACACCACCCTCATTCCCAACAACCCTACACACACACATAAGCGAACCAAATGGGGACAATACAATAACATTATATGCTGCCTTATGGATACAATACCAGCATCAATTCGCGAGTGTTGTATTAAGAAAGGTATTAAGTGCCTTGTTAGCCCCTGGATAGATTAAACTGAGTATTTGTTTATTAACTTCTATATATTTGATATTTTCACTAATACAGCGGCCAATCATCAGTAGTAATAAACCTGTTATTGTCTGTAACATTATTATCACCGTTATGAAGTAATTTGTAATATTCGTATTAGTGATAATGATATTAACGTCAATATCAATGATAACGATACTACTACTACTGTTACATCTATAACTCCTATTACTATTACTGCTACCGATGTAAATGTTGATAATGATGATAATTATGAATTATAATGCCAGTAATGATCATATCACTAATGTTAATAATTATAATGATAATGGTGCTAATAATAAGAATGATAATAATAGTAACAATGACAATGATGATAATAATAACATAAACAACAATAATGATAGCAATAGCATTAATGATAATGAAAATATTACCAACAACAATAGTAATGATAATAATAATAATAGCAACATTAATAACAGTATTAATAATAATGATAAGGATAATAATAGTAACGTTATCAATTAGTAATTAATGACAATAACACCAACAGCAAAAGTATATTCTTGATAATACTGATGATAATGATAATAATAATAATAATGATATTAATGATGATGATGATGATGATGATGATAATGGTAATAATGATAATAATAACAACATTAACAATATTTGTATTATCACTACTATTATTATTGTATTATTATTATTTTTATTATTGGTGATGTTGATGATGATAATAATAACAATAACAATAATAATAGTAACAATAACTACAACAAAACAATCCTCCTCTCCCTCCTCCCCTCCTCCTCCTCCTCCTCTCCTCCTCCTCTCCTCTCCTCCTCCTCCCTCTCCTCCTCCTCCTCCTTATCATCATCACAAAGAAACACAAAGACAAAAACGCCCAAATCGCTGCAAAAAACGAAGAGGAAAACCCTCGTGTCTAAAACAAAAAAGTCTCCGCGATCCAACCGTCGTGTTTGAGGCCGATGGAAGGAAAATATTGCTTCGAGTGCAGCCAGCGGTTCCGTTTAACAGACCGTAAGAGCAAATATTTGATAGTTTTCCTCATTAACCGGTGGCCGATGATGCTGCGAGATGAGGAGGAGGACGGAGGTGTGTGTGTGTGTGTCTGTCCGAGGCTTTTGGTTGGGATCTGCTGCATTTTTTTTGCGTTTTTTGCGGGGGGGGGGTGCGGGGGTTTTTTTATTGCTCTTTCTCTCGTTCTCATTCTCGCTCGCTCTGTCTCTCTGTCTGTCTCTCTCTCTGTATGTCTGTCTCTCTCTCTGCCTGTCTGTCTCTCTTCTCTCTCTGTCTCTGTCTCTCTATCTCTCTCTCTCCTCCCCCCCTCTCTCTCTCTCTCTCTCTCTCTCTCTCCTCTCTCTCTCTCTCTCTCTCTCTCTCTCTCTCTCTTCTCTCTCTCTCTCTCTTCTCTCTCTCTCTCTCTCTTCTTCTCTCTCTCTCTCTCTCTCTTCTCTCTCTCTCTCTCTTCTTCCCTCTCCCTCTCTTCCCTTCTCTCTCTCCTCTCTCTCTCTCTCTCTCTCTCTCTCTCTCTCTCTCTCTCTCTCTCTCTCTCTTCTCTCTCTCTCTCTCTCTCTCTCTCTTCTCTCTCTTCTCTTACTCCTCTCTTTTTTTTACAGCTGTTCTTTAAAAGGATTACGTTTATTTTACGGTTGGTCGGACACGCTGATGGTTTGCGTTAAGTCTGTTCTCTTACGTTATAGGGAGAGGATGCGGTGTTCATTTGCGTCAGAAAGTTAACGCTACGGTTGTTCTGTTACGTCACAGGGTTAGCGTACGTTAAAATCTTAAAGCTACGTCAGAGGGCTACGGTATGGCTGGGTTGGTTACGTCGAAACGATACCCCTTCAAAATACGTCATGGCTCTTCGATGACGTCAGAGTGTTACGGATCAGCTGTTCGGACATTCCGTCGCGTTAAGACCTCACATTACGGTTTTTTAAGTCACGTCAGAGGCTCAAAATTCAGGTATTTTTCTACGTCAAGGCTGCTACCTTATGTCAATTCATAAAAAAAAATCCATTTACGTCTCCACTGCTACCTTACGTCACTCAATTCTTAAAAAAGTCGTAACCTTTCACTCAATTCCATAAAAAAAAAGTCAATTTACACTCAATTCCATACAAAAAAAGTCAATTTACGTCACTCAATTCCATACAAAAAAAAAAAAAAATCCATTTACGTCTCCACTGCTACCTTACGTCACTCAATTCCATTAAAAAAATCACTTTATGTCTCCACTGCTACCTTACGTCACTCCAATTCATAAAAAAGTCAATTTACGTCTCCACTGCTTACCTTACGTCACTCAAATTCCATAAAAAAAAAATTACGTCTCCACTGCTACCTTCGTCACTCAATTCCATAAAAAAAAATCCATTTACGTCTCCACTGCTACCTTACGTCACTCAATTCCATAAAAAAAAAAATCCATTTACGTCTCCACTGCTACCTTACGTCACTCAATTCCATAAAAAAAAATCCATTTACGTCTCCACTGCTACTTACGTCACTTCAATTCCATAAAAAAAAAATCCATTTACGTCCCACTGCTACCTTACGTCACTCAATTCCATTACAAAAAAAATCCATTTACGTCTCCACTGCTACCTTACGTCACTCAATTCCATACAAAAAAGTCAATTTACGTCTCCACTGCTACCTTACGTCACTCCATATCAATTTCATAAAAAAAAAAAAAAAAAAAATTTACGTTTCCACTGCTACCTTACGTCACACTCAATCCATTAGAAAAGTCAATTTACGTCTCCACTGCTACCTTACGTCACTCAATTCCATAAAAAAAAAAAAATCAATTTACGTTCTCCACTGCATCTTACGTCACTCAATTCCATAAAAAAAAAATCAATTTACGTCTCCACTGCTACCTTACGTCACTCAATTCCATAAAAAAATCCATTTACGTCTCCACTGCTACCTTACGTCACTCAATCCATAAAAAAGTCAATTTACGTCTCCACTGCTACCTTTACGTCACTCAATTCATAAAAAAATCCATTTACGTCTCCACTGCTACCTTACGTCACTCAATTCCATAAAAAAAAACATTTACGTCTCCACTGCTCCCTTACGTCACTCAATTCCATAAAAAAAAATCAATTTACGTCTCCACTGCTACCTTACGTCACTTCAATTCCATAAAAAAAAATCAATTTACGTCTCCACTGCTACCTTACGTCACTCAAATCCCATAAAAAAAGTCAATTTTACGTCTCCACTGCTACCTTACGTCACTCAATCCCATAAAAAAAGTCAATTACGTCTCACTTGCTACCTTACGTCACTCAATTCCATACAAAAAAAGTCAATTTACGTTCCACTGCTACCTTACGTCACTCAATCCCATAAAAAATCAATTTACGTCTCCACTGCTACCTTACGTCAACTCAATTTCCATACAAAAAAAATCCATTACGTCTCCACTGTTACCTTACGTCACTCAATCCATACAAAAAAGTCAATTTACGTCTCCACTGCTACCTTACGTCACTCAATTCCATAAAAAAAAAGTCAATTTACGTCTCCACTGCTACCTTACGTCACTCAATCCCATAAAAAAAACTTAATTTATGTCTCCACTCTACCTTACACTCAAATAAAAAAAAGTCAATTTACGTCTCCACTGCTACCTTACGTCACTCAATTCCATAAAAAAAAGTCAATTTACGTCTCCACTGCTACCTTACGTCACTCAATCCCATAAAAAAAGTCCAATTTACGTCTCCACTGCACCTTACTCACTCAATTCCATACAAAAAAGTCAATTTACGTCTCCACTGCTACCTTACGTCACTCAATTCCATAAAAAAAAGTCAATTTACGTCTCCACTGCTACTTACGTCACTCAATCCCATAAAAAACTTAATTTATGTCTCCACTGCTACCTTACGTCACTCAATTCCATAAAAAAAAAGTCAATTTACGTCTCCACTTGCTACCTTACGTCACTCAAATTCCATAAAAAAAAATCAATTTACGTCTCCACTGCTTACCTTTACTCACTCAAATCCCATAAAAAAAGTCAATTACGTCTCCACTGCTACCTTACTCACTCAATTCCACTTAAAAAAATCAATTTACGTCTCCACTGCTACCTTACGTCACTCAATTCCATAAAAAAAAAGTCAATTTACGTCTCCACTGCTACCTTACGTCACTCATTCCATAAAAAAAAAGTCAATTTACGTCTCCACTGCTACCTTACGTCACTCAATTCCATAAAAAAAAAGTCAATTTACGTCTCCACTGCTACCTTACGTCACTCAATTCCATAAAAAAAAAAAAATACGTCTCCACTGCTACCTTACGTCACTCAATTCCATACAAAAAAGTCAATTTACGTCTCCACTGCTACCTTACGTCACTCAATTCCATAAAAAAAAAAAAATTACGTCTCCACTGCTACCTTACGTCACTCAATCCATACAAAAAATCAATTACGTCTCCACTGCTACCTTACGTCACTCAATTCCATAAAAAATCACGTCTCCACTGCTACCTTACGTCACTCAATTCCATAAAAAAAAACGTCCCACTGCTACCTTACGTCACTCAATTCCATAAAAAAAAATCCATTTACGTCTCCACTGCTACCTTACGTCACTCAATTCCATAAAAAAAGCCAATTTACGTCTCCACTGCTACCTTACGTCACTCAATTCCATAAAAAAAAATCCATTTACGTCTCCACGGCCTTAACTTACGACACAGATCGGCGATATTACCCATAATTCCCGCTTAAAAGTCACGTAAGTGGGGCATCTTAGGGGCGAGTGTTGTGGTATTCTTACAAGAGGTACCTGCACTCCTTACGAATGCGGGGGAGGCTGTGAGAGGCCCATAAATCAGCTGTGGGGTCTCAGCGGCGATTCGCGTGCGTGGAATGCTCGGGTTAAGGAATATTCGTAGTTTTATGGGTATGATTTCGTGTTTTTTTTTTTTTTTTTTTTTTTTTTACTTTCTTCTTTTTTTTGGGGGTTTGGAGTGGATGGGGGGGGGGGGTCTTCTATCTTTTGGGGTTTGGAGTGGATGGGGGAGAGGGTGTCATGTTATCTGTTGTTGGG
>NW_020871365.1:314732-317232 GCF_003789085.1 Penaeus vannamei | reverse complement strand
AAATGCAAGTTGGGAAAAAGGGCACGCAGATTAATACAGGAGCAAGAAGGGTACAGGAAAAGGGGAGAGGGAAGGCAGATGGCAGATGGAGAGGGGGGCAAGATGAAGAGGGGAGGAGGGGACAGAGGAGGAAGAAGGGGGGAGATCATGGGTGTTCAAGAGAGACAGGGGGGAAAGAGGGGGAGGGAGATGGAGAGAGAGGGAGGGGGGAAAGTCAGCAGGGAGAAAGATGAAGGAGAAAATAGAAATAGCCAGAGAGGAACAGAAGGAAGACGGAGGAGGATAGAAGAGAAGGAATGAGAGGACATGGGAGGAGCGAGAAAAGGGGGAGGAAGATGGAGAGCAAAAGGGAAGAGATGGAGGAAGATAGAGATGCAGAAGGAGGGGGAGGATGTAGAGAGATGAGAGAGGGGGGGAAAGGCCCACAAGGGAGAGAATGAGAGGGAAAAGAGGAAGAGAAAAGAGGAATAGGGACATGGAGGAACGGAATGAGAAGAGATGGGAGAGGCAAAGGAAGAGAATGGAGGGAAGATAGAAATACGAACGAGGGGGAGGATGGAGAGAAGATGAGAGAGGGGGGGGGGGGAAGGCACGCAAGGGAAGGGATATAGAGGGAAAGAGGAAGAGAAAGAGGGATAAGGACATGGGGGAGGGGGAGAAGAGAAGGAGAAAGCTGAAGAGCAAAAGATGGAGAGATGAGGAAGATAGAAATACAGAACGAGGGGGAGGATGAAGAGAGATGAGAGAGGGGGGGGGAAGGCACAGCAAGGGAAGGGGGGTTCAAGATCCTTTTTCTTCCTTTCTTTAACCTTCAGCGTCGAGCCGGAAGACCGGTGCAAACGTTAGCGCTGATGGATGTGATCCGCGTGATTTTAATGACCCAGATATTTCACGTGTAAACACCATTAACACTCTCGAAAAGAATCACTTGGGTGGCTCTTCCTCCTGATCTTATCTGTGCTATCTATCGCGCGTTCTGTCTCTATCTATTTATTTATCTTTCTCTCTCTCTGTTCCGTCTGTCTGTCTCTCTGTCTCTCTCTCTGTGCTCTCTTCACTCTCTCTCACTCTCGCTCTCTCTCTCTCTCACTCTCTCACTCTCTCTCTCTCTCTCTCTCTCTCTCTCTCTCTCTCTCTCTCTCACTCTCTCTCTCTCTCTCTCTCTCTCTCTCTCTCTTCTCTCTTCTCTCTGTCTCTCTGTGTGTCTCTGTCTCTCTCTCTCTCTCTCCTTTCCTTCCTTTCTCCTTCCTTCCCTCCATCTCTCCTTCTCTCCCTCTCCCCCTTCTCTCTCTCTCTTTCCCTCTCTCTCTCTTTCCCTCTTCTCTCTCTTCTATATCTCTCTCTCTATCTATCTATCTCTATCTCTGTCTATCTATCTCTATTCTCTCTCCGCGATTCATTCATTCATGCCCCGTCGATATTTCTTCCACCCACTTCCGGTTCTTCGTCAGTCCGGGAGCCAAGATAATGCAGGCTGATGTTCAAGTTCTTTGGCACTTGTTCTTTGTTCTTAGTTCTTGGTTCTATGTCCTTCGTTCTTTGTTATTAGTTCTTTGACATTTTTTTTCTTAGTTCTTGGTTCTATGTCCTTCGTTCGTTGTTATTATTTGTTTTGTTTTTGGCATTCCTGGTTCACGGTTCAGTGTTCTTGTTTTTTGGGGTTCTTAGTTATTGGTTCTCGGTTTTGTATTCGTGGTTCCTTATTCTATGTTCTTTTTCTGAATTCATTGTTATTTTTTATTTAGTTCTTTCTTTTTGGTTTTTAATTTAATTTCTATCTTTTTATTATTATTATTGTTATTCTAATTCAGGTCTTTCTCTTTTTTTCTTTTTTTATTACTTTATCCTCCCATTTTTTACTTAACATTTATTGATGCTTTCTATTTTTTCCTTTTCGTTCTTGTTCTTTGTTCTTCTTTCACTTACTTTCTGACCATAACACTAAGGGTGAGGTATAAGCCTATTATAAGGGTGACATGTCAGTTGGACGCTAACCATTGGTCCTCTAATGGGTAATGGGCAAGAATAATGGGGAGCGAGTGAGTTGTATGGTGTAGGAAGATCTTAAGGAAGGAAATTGAATGGAGAAATGGGCCGTGGCGTGAGGTTTGGGTGAAAGTAGGAGGAGTGAGGGTGGGGCGGGGTGAAGAGGGTAAGTGGCTAGAGGTGGGGGGAGGAAAGGTTTGGGTGAATGGCGGGTATGAGTGGGTAGAGGAGGGGAGGGGAGAAGGGGAGAAGGGGGGTTTGGCGTGAATGGGCGGGTATAAGTGGTAGAGGAGTGGGGGAGGGAAGGGAGGGGAAGGAGACGGTTTTGGCGTGAATGAGCGTATGAGTGGGTAAGGAGGGGGGAGGAGAAGGAGGCAAAGAAGGGGTTTGGGTGGTAGAGGAGGAGGGGGAGAAGGAGGGAAGAAAGAGAGTATTTGGGCGTGAATGGGCGGGTAAAAGCGGGTAGAGAAGGGAGAGAGAGGGATGCGAGGAAGGGAGAAGAAGAAGAAGGAAG
>NW_020871365.1:297232-304732 GCF_003789085.1 Penaeus vannamei | reverse complement strand
TGCTGAATTGGGTATTTCTCTGACTCTCTCTCTCTCTCTCTCTCTCTCTCTCTCTCTCTCTTCTCTCTCTCTCTCTCTCTCTCTCTCTCTCTCTCTCTCTCCCTCTCTCTCTCTCTCTCTCTCTCTTCTCTCTCTCTCTCTCTCTCTCTCTCTCTCTCTCTCTCTCTCTCTCTCTTCTCTTATAGATGCTGTATATCAAAAATAATTATAGTAACAATAAAAGTATTAATGATGAGGCTGATAAGAAAAAAGAACAGTCATTTTGAAAAGAAAGAAAATGCATAACTGGATGTACTCGTAAAAGTACATGAATAATAAAGATAATACTGATGATGATAATGATAACGGAAGTAGAGTAGTATTAATGATATTTGTAATGGTAATAATAATGATAATAATAATAACTAAAATCACCCAAAGACCGCATACCTCCGCCAAGGCAATAAGGTCACTGATGCAATAAAGATATTCACACTTGAAAAAGTACGTTAAAATGACCTCTTCCTCAAGTGCACTGGTGACGTCCGTAAACATAATAATAGCTGTCCCAGTTGCCAATGGAATAAGGGTAACTGATGCAATAATTTTTAATAATCTTGTATTTAGATTATGATCCGGATTACCACCAAAATTATAACCTCTTTGGCATAGGTAATAATAGCAACATGAACAATGTTAATGACAGAAGTAGTAATAACGACGATGAAGATAATAGTAATAGTAATAAAGAAAGTAATAATAATGATGATGGTAGTAATAATATAATTAATAATGACAGTGATGATAATAATGATAATGCTAATAATAACATCAATAATAATAATAATATTAACAACAATGCTAATAATGATAACAACAATAATAGTAATGATAATAATAATTGAGATGGTGGTTATAATGGTAATGATAATGATAACGATGATGATAACAAAAGCAGCAACAAGTCAACAATAATAGTAATAATTATGAATAAATATCGAAACTCACAAGCTATGTCAGCTGCCTGCATTGTATCTAGAGGATTAATTTATATAACATTTGTTCATGATATCTCAGAGAAAACGTTTTGAATACTGAACTTGCAACTCTTATAACTATCTTTTATTCTTAACAAAGTCAGATCTTAGACAACGTTTATACGTATAGTTATTCTATATCTCTTTTCCACGATCAAAAAAGAAAGAAAAGAAAAACAGAAAGATGCACTTGCAAAAAGTAAAAGAGAAAGGAAAGAAAAAGAAAATAATGTTCTGGGACATTAGATATCTATGAACACTGTACTCGACATCTTTATTTTTCTATCATATTTCATTGTTTTAGTATCATGATATAATGGTCAATAGTAACATAATACACTGGATATTCTCCAAGACCACAGACACAAACCCTCCCTATCACTTTTACAATAAACGTATATTGAACACGCTTATTAAAACAAAACTGCTAACACTCGAAATTGCAACATATCATTTTGAAATCCACCTTGCGGATTTGATAGTAATTAATGTTAAGCACCACTAATTACGTTATTTATTGCCGTTATTATGTTTTTCGTTATGATTAAAGCCATTATAATGATACTAATGATTGAAGCTTCTTTAGGAACATGAGTTATATACACATTTTAAGTCTTCTGTAATGCGTTTTGGAATGAATACCGAATAATTAGGATTTCCTTCAAATTAATGACTTATATACGTGATTCGATTCACTAATTAGTACATGATATTCTATCAGATATTGACTGAATGTGTTATTATAGGAAACCCTCAATACAGGCGCGTGTAAATTGGCATATATAACGTGGTAGTGACAAGGAAATTACAGCCACAGATACACTACCCATCGTATAGGCATCTGTTCACTCTACAGATTTAGAAATCTGTCCTACGAGGCAGGAAGGAAGTGAGAATGGAGGCTGAGTTATGATGACACACTATATATATATAATATATATATTATATATATATATATATATATAGTATGTATGTATGTATGTATACACACACACACACGCACACACACACACACACACACACACACATACACACATACATACATACATATATATATATTATATATATATATATAATATATATATATATATATATATATATATATATATATATATATATATGGTGTGTGTGTTGTATGTATGTATATATATATATATATATATATATATATATATATATATATATATATATTATATATATATATATATAATTTCATACAATTTCACATATAATGCATGTTTTCGACACTAAGAATAGTGGTAACTGGAACAAGGCCAAGTAGTAAGGAGATATTTTGTGCAGCATGGAACAATATTGTCAACAAAATTTTTAACAGTACATTCATTGGATGTCCTGGAAAAGAAGCGTTTTCTTCTTATACCATTTATTATTATGTATTATATATATTACCATAATCATATTGGTACAAATAACACTAATAATAATAATAAAAACAATCCGCAAATCAATAAAAAAAATAAAGGTAAACGAGAGTTTAAGTAGGACTATTGATTATTCAGAATTATCCCCCGCGTCAGCAGCTAAGGTCATTAGGACTACTAATTGACTCATTGGTGACTAAGCAATTGTGGAGCCATCTGTGTGAAAACAAATTTAAGCCAAAATCACAGTGACCGGACAATGTGTCATGTCGACCGGAAACCAAAGGGTTAAAACAATAATGATTTCTACGCTCAAATTTCACCAAGATATTGAAGGGATATGTCAGTTCAAAACGAGTGATGGTTATGTCCTTATCTGCAATAATAGGTAAACTGTATTTTCTTATTTTCTTATCCAGTTATTCATGAAGCAAATTAGTTAAGTTAAATAGTATCCCCTCTAAATCCCGGACTCCAAAGAAAACGAAAGTTTCGTCGTGTTCATAGAAAACGTGATATTTACAGGAGGGACTTACGCTTGATTTCTGTAGCATGAGGCCGATAAATTGGAAGACTCAGTAACAAACACGAAAAAAATCGGAACCAACATTCGAAAAGGTAATTTTTTGTAATAGTTGTAATAGTAGTTGTAGCATCACCCTATGCCCATTACCAAATCACATAATTCTTAGTAATTTCCTTGTTTCTTTGTTTTCCAGTATGTATATGAACCGGCAGTGGATAGTATAAGGTACAGGTAAGTCTGAAAATATATAAGCCTGTGCATATGAACATGCATATATGTGTAGAGATGTTTAGAAATTGCTTTTGAATAAGAAAAAAAATCGTTTCCTTTAACCACGGGATTGATTTTGAGTCCATTATCCAGAATTTGAAAAAAAAAAGAAATACTTATTAGGCATACGTAAAAGATTGTTGATATAATTATCGTCGTTGCCACAGTTATTGCCTCTTATGTTATTCTTTCTGCTGTTTCCACCAGTGTTCTCCACAGGGGCTCATCCGTTTCGACTTCGCCCTGTTCTCTGTATCTCTCCCTGTTATACCCAACATGCATGTTCTCCCTCGTCACATAAATAAACCTCGTCCTTGACATTCCTCTTCTCCCACCTGGTGGCTCTATCCCCAACATTCATCCACCTTAAATATCCCTTTATAATTCCATTGCACATTTCCGTACCACTTAAGTATTATTCTGCAATTGGTTTCAAATTTTTTGCAAATCTGATCATAAAGTATACTACCAGATTAGTCGCTGTTTTTTCAATACTGTTACTGATGACTCCGTAGCCACAAATGTTGTCGTTATATTACATGATCTTATATTCTTTTCTCTTTTGCATGTTCTTTCTCTTCTTTTAGCTGATTATTTATGATTATGATTATATATGTGGAAACTGGCTGTATGTGGTGTTTTAAAAGACTTATTTATGTTGCTGTACTTTTGTGTACCTTTTCTTGTACAGCTTCCGGATACGATGAAGAATATGGAAGAACAGGAAGGGACACATGACGAAAAAGATGAACACGATGACAAAGAGATATCAACAGTATCAATCATCACAGCATTGAGAAAGAGGAGAAAAGAAATTAAATGAAGAAAGGGGTACAAATCAAAAAATACATATATACATATAAAAAGGCATTAAAAACACAATATTAAAAAAAATGGTTCGCAATGGTGTCGTAATTGTAAATGTATCAAACTAAAGCAAAGCAAGCCAACAAAACAAAAGCAAAAAGAAAGAAAAGAAAAAAAAAACAGATATTACAATATTAACCATTCGTTAGTGGCCCTATCTTCTATTATATTAACTTCCCATCTTTATTCTTTTTTTTTTCCCCTTTCTCGCCATCTGCATCGACCTCAGCAGGAACATCCAAAATTAAAAGAATCTATTCGGCTAAAACTTTTTCCAAGAATCGCTGTTATTTGCTTTATTTATGTCTTGACCTTTTAGTGTTCGGATGGTCGCCTGTGGCTTTGGCTTGTGATTCCCTTTGCGTGTGTTTTTTATGGGTTTTTATTCTTGCCTTACTGTTCCTGGTGTGTTAGTACCCTCTCTTTCTCTTTTTATCTCACTTTTTTTTCTCTTTCTTTTCTTTTCCCTTCTCTCGCGCTCGCTCTCTCTGTCTCTGATATTCTCTCTCGCTCTCTCTCTGATATTCTCTCTCTCTGATATTCTCTCTCTCTCTCTCTCTCTCTCTCTCTCTCTCACTCTCACTCTCACTATCACTCTCTCTATATATATATTTTCTATATTTATCTTTCTCTCTCTCTTCTCTCTCTCTCTCTCTCTCTCTCTCTCTCTCTCTCTCTCTCTCTCTCTCTCTCTCTCTCTCTCTCCTCTCTCTCTCTCCTCTCTCTTCTCTCTCTCTCTCTCTCTCTCTCTCTCTCTCTCTCTCTCTTTCTTTCCCCGCTCTCTCTCTCTCTTCTCTCTCTCTCTCTCTCTCTCTCTCTCTCTCTCTCTCTCTCTCTCTCTCTCTCTCTCTCTCTCTCACTCTCACTCTCACTCTCTCTCTCTCTCTTTCTCTCTCTCTCTCTCTCCTCTCTCTCCAGAAGAAAAATAAACGAAAAAAAAACAAATTCATATGCAGCAATTTATTCAACAAGAAACAATACACAATCTAAACCCTTCATCATATCGACACTACAAAATCGAATCTAATACTATATAAAAAGGGTTCATGAGCCTATTGTGAATTCTAAACATGATATAGGTGAGTGTGGATATGCTTTTTTTTAAATATAAGATACCCTAAATAGCTCTATGATCACGTATAGTTTATAGAGAATTAATATAGATTAATAAAGTAATGGAGAGGTAGGATTTTTTTGTTAGTTTCGAAAGTCATTCATTATTTTCCTCTTCTACGTGTACTACAGTTGGTTCTTCTCAAATACCTATTCCACTCTATGACCTTCTATCCTTGTTTATTTTTGTTTGTTTTTTTTCTAATGTTTCAATATTAAATCAGAGAATCAATACGAAAGATGAAATGATCAGTGAAATGACAATAATAGTGATGGTATTAAAAGTAACAAAAATGTAATTATTGTTCCATTTAGGACAGCGTTCATAATATCAATAATATCAATAATTTATGATAGTCATGATTATATGATACTGATATATAATAATGATAATAATAATAATGATAATAATAATAATGATAATAATAATAATGATAATAATGGTGATGATTATTATGATGATAATATTGGTGAAAACAATAGTAATGATAATACTACTACCAATAATAATAGTAATGATTATACCTATAATGATAATGATAATACTAATACCACTAATAATAATGATGATAACAATAATGATAACGATAAAGTAAAATCAACAAAGATAACAATGATAACGATAACTATTCAAAAGCTCTAATTATAAGGATGAAAACATAATGATAAAAATGGAAATAATGGCAACTTTAATTATGACAATATTAATAACAATGATAATATTATGAATAATGATGATCATCATCGTAATAATAAAAACGATGATGACAATAATGATGATGATAATAATAACAATGAAAATGACAATTATAATGATGCTAACAGCAACAATAATAGTAATGGCAATAATGATAATTATGAACATTTATTATCATTTAATATATTATTATTATCATTATTATTATTATTATGATAATCATCATTATCAGTACTATCATTATTTTTATTATCATGATCATGATCACGATCATTATTATTGTCATTACTACAATTATCGTATTCATTATCATAATATAAAAAATCATAACATTACTAATGATAGTAGTAATGACAATAATCACGCATATAAGAGTGATAACATTAACAAAGGAATGTGCTTCTTTCTAATATTTTTTTCTGTGCACTTCCTTTACGAAATAAAATATAATCCACTTTTTTTGAGATTTGAGATAACAGCGTTTCTATGTTGCACTGATTGAATACATGTTGATAAGTGGCTAATAAGATGTTACCTGCACTAATATATGCTGTATATTCATTTCTAAAGAGAAGTATGTATGAGTATATCAGGCAGCATGGGACACGTAGCATGGAAATTAAATAGATTCAGAAAAAATCATTTTTGAAAATTGTGATGTTTTATATATATATGAAAACTAGATGTGTTAACGTTTTGGCATATACATTTTGCTACAGAGCACTGTATTGTCTTTCTCTTTTCTCTCCCCCCCCCCCTCTCTCTCTCTCTCTCTATCTATCTATCTATCTATCTATCTATCTATCTATCTCTCTCTCTCTCTCTCTCTCTCTTCTTTTCCCTCCCTCCCTCTCCGTCCCTCTTTCTCTTTCCCTTTCTCCCTCTCGCTCTTTCCCCTTCTCCGTCTCGCTCTTTCTATCTATCTATCTATCTATCTATCCTCTCTCTTCTCTCTTCTCTTCTTTTCCCTCCCTCCCTCTCCGTCCCTCTTTCTCTTTCCCTTTCTCCCTCTCGCTCTTTCCCCTTCTCCTCTATCTCTCCCCCCCCCCCCCTCTCTCTCTCTTACACACTCACACTATATAACTCGGTTTCTAAGTCTGCTTGTGTTTCTAGTTCTTCTCCGCCTTCCTCTTTCCCTCTTTGTCCTTTCCTCCATGTCATTTATCAGCTTTATCTGCTTTTTAATTATGCAAAATCTGGTAATAAAAATGACTAAGAAATCCGTTACCTATATTGATAAAACGGACTCGAGGAATTCACCTCTTTGAAGCCGGATTTTTTTTTTTTAATCCTGACGCTTTCTATGGTTTTCCCAGGGTTGAAATCTACGTTAAAATCTACATGGTCCTATACTCGCCATATGAAAGCCATTTTAAAGTCTATGATTAAATTTTCTACCTTCATCGACTTGTAAAAAGAAATGTGATGTAGATTTATCCGACAAAATGGCAATTACTAACTGGAGGAATTAATTGTATATAAAAGTGATATAAAAGTGTGTGTGTGTGTGTGTGTGTGTGTGTGTCTGTGTGTGTGTGTGTGTGTGTGTGTGGTGTGTGTGTGTGTGTGTGTGTGTGTGTGTGTGTGTGTGTGTGTGTGTGTGTGTGTGTGTGTGTGTGTGAGTGAGTG
>NW_020871365.1:289732-292232 GCF_003789085.1 Penaeus vannamei | reverse complement strand
AGAAAAAAAGAAAGAAAAAAAATGAACAAGAAGAAAAAGAAAAAAAAGAAAAAAGAAAAAAAAAGAAAAATAAGAAAAGAAAAATAAAAAGAGAAAAAAGAAAAAAAGAAAAAGAAAGAACCAAAAAAAGAAAAGAAAAAATAAAAGAAAAAGAAAAAAGAAAAAAAGAAAAAAAAGAAAAGAAAAAGAAAAAAAAAAAAAAAAAAAAAAAAAAAAAAAAAATATATATATATATTATATATATATATATATATAATATATATATATATATATATATATATATATATATATATATATATATATACAAACACAAGCATCATAAATCCTAAAGTACGTACGGACATGATGACGATCAAGCACGTAGGGATGTACGTGTGGAAGACGTAGTAACCCAAACGCCTTTTCAGCTGGAATATCACCTCCAGGCACGTGAAGTTCCCTGCACGCCCGCACGCCCACGAGCGCCCCGGGAGGACAGGTCAAGAAGGGTCATCGATAGGAGAGGAAGGAGGGAATAAAGGAAGAGGAAGCAGGGAAGAGCGGGAGAGGAAGCAGGGAATAAAGGAAGAGGAAGCAGGGAATAGCAGAAGCAAGGAAGAGCGGGAGAGAAAAGCAGGGAATAAAAGGAAGAGGAAGCAGGGAAACAGGAAGAAGGAGCAGGGAACAGCGAAAGAGGAGCAGGGAACAGTAGGAAGGAAGCAGGAGAAGCAGGGAACAGCAGGAGAAGAAGCAGGGAAGAGCGGATGAAGGAGCAGGGAATAGCGGAAGAGGAAGCAGGGAACAAATGAAGTAGAAGCAAAGAACAGCAGGAGAAGAAGCAGGGCATAGCAGAAGAAATAAGGGAACAGCGGAAGAGGAAGCAGGAAAGAAAGGAAGAAAAAGCAGGGAACAGAAGGAGAAGAAGCAGGGAACAAAGGAAGGAGAAACAGGAAGAGGTGAAGAGAAGCAGGAACAGCAGGAACAGGAACAGCAGGAGAGGAAGCAGGGAACAGCAGGAGAGGAAGCAGGGAACAGCGAAAGAGGAAGGAGGGAACAGCAGAAGAGTAATCAGGGAACAGCAGGAGAGGAAGCAGGAAACAGGGAACAGCAGGAGAGGAAGCAGGAAACAGCGAAAGAGGAAGCAGGGAACAGCGAAAGAGGAAGTAGGGAACAGCAGAAGCAGAGAACAGCAGGAGTAGTGTATGTGGACAGGACAGAGGGCGAGGAAGCAGTGGTCGTTCCGTCAACGTAGCGTGAAAAAGGGAGAGAGAATGCATGAATGATTAGGTAATGTTGGGAGATATCTTATTAATATTTTTTGTTTTGTTTTTGTCATAACTTTGTTTATTATCATTATTACTCTATCATCGTCATTTCTTTGTCGTTATTGTCATCATCAATGTCACTGTTATTGTGACTACTGTTCATTATCATTACCATTATTATTACTATTATTATCCTAATTACCCTTATCATTATCATCAATAACAAATCACACCACTTACAACCACAACCTCCAGTACCTCACCTGTAGAGTACACCTGCGAACAGTCAGAGGTGTAATTCTTGACGATGTCCTGCTGCGGTAGTTCGATTCGGTCATCCACGGCCAAGGGCACATCCGGGTCCCACTCGAACACGAGCTCTTCGGTGGTATGGGACACTGGGAGAGGAGAGGAAAGTTGTGGTGCGCTTTTGTAAATGGTGGTGATGATAATGATAATGAAATAAATGGATTAAGAGAAGAAAATATGGAGATAACGATGATGGGAGTAGTAGTAGTAGTAGTAGAAGTAGTGGTAGTGGTAGTAATGGTGGTGGTGGTGGTTAGTAGTTAGTAGAGTAGTAGTAGTAGTAGTAGTAGTAGTAGTAGTAGCAGCAGCAGCAGCAGCAGCAGCAGCAGCAGCAGCAGCAGCAGCAAGTAGCAGTAGTAGTAGTATAATATATTAGTAGCAGTAGTTGTGGTAGTTGTAATGGTAGCAGCCGTATCAAAAGTACAATGGTCATAATGGTAATAATGTGGATAAAAATAAGAATGATAATAATGACAAGATCATTGATAATGTTCATTATCATTAATAAGCAATACCATTTTTTATTGCTAGCATTAGTATTATCATCATTATCATCGTTATCGCTATTATCGTGTAATCTTAATTGCTATCATTACTATTATCATCATTATCAGCGTTATCCCATTATTATCATCATCACTGTTACTCGTTATCGTTATTAGCATTATCATCATTATCACTGACGATTATATTAATCATGATAATCACTATCATGATCATTATCAATGACAATCTCATTATCAAAATGAGTATCTTCATTAACATCATCATTAATATCATTATCATCATCATCATTATTATTATTTATCACTATCATAAGTACTGCTTGCATTGTATGTGAATGTAGTTGATTCTTAATAAACAATTATCAAGTGAAATCTTGGTTTATTCAACATGTTTATGTTTACAAGATGGCTAACCCCGAGTAGGAAAAATATATAGAACAC
>NW_020871365.1:282232-284732 GCF_003789085.1 Penaeus vannamei | reverse complement strand
CTCCTCTCTAACTCCCTTCCCCCTCTCATCTCTCCCCCTTCCCCTTTCCTCTCTAACTCCTTCCCCTTTCCCTCTCTAACTCCCCTTCCCCTCTCCTCTCTAAAACTCCCTTCCCCTTTCTCTCTAACTCCCTTCTTTTCCTCCTAACTCCCCCTTTCCTCCCCTTCCCCCCTTTCCTCTCTAACTCCCTTCCCCTCTCTCTCTCTCTCCCTCCCCTAACTCCCCTTCCCCTTTCCTCTCTAACTCCCTTCCCCCTCTCCTCTCTAACTCCCTTCCCCTTCTCTCTTCCCCTTCCTCTCCTCTCTAACTCCCTTCCCCTTTCCTCTCTACTCCCCTTCCCCCTTCCTCTCTAACTCCCCTTCCTTTCCTCTCTAACTCCCTTCCCCTTTCCTCTCTAACTCCCCTTCCCTTTCCTCTCTAACCCCCTTCCCCTCTCCTCTCTAATCCTCCCCCTTTCCCTCTCTTCCCTTCCCTTTCCTCTCTAACTCCCTTCCCCCTTTCCCTCTCTAACCCTTCCCCTCTCTCTAACTCCCCTTCCCCCTTTCCTCTCTAACTCCCCTTCCCCCTCTCTTCTCTAACTCCCCTTCTCCCTTTCCTCTCTAACTCCCCTTCCCTCTCTTCTCTAACTCCCCTTCCCCTTTCCTCTCTAACTCCCTTCCCCTCTCTTCTCTAACTCCTTCCCTCCTTTCCTCTAACTCCCTTCCCCCTTCTCTTCTCTAACTCCCTTCCCTTTTCCTCTCTAAACTCCCTTCCCCTCCTCTAACTCCTTTCCCTTTCTCTCTAACTCCCCTTCCCCCTTTCCTCTCTAACTCCCCCTTTCTCTCTAACTCCCTTCCCCTCTCCTCTCTCTCTAACTCCCTTCCCCCTTTCCTCTCTAACTCCTTCCTCTTCTCTAACTCCTTCCCCTTTCTCTCTAACTCCCTTTCCCCTTCTCTCTAACTCCCCTTCCCCTTTCTCTCTAATCCCTTCTCCTTTCCCTCTAACTCCCCTTCCCCCTCTCTTCTCTAACTCCCTTCCCCTTTCCTCTCTAACTCCCTCCCCTTTCTCTCTAACTCCCCTCCCCCTCTCTTCTCTAACTCCCTCCCCCCTTTCCTCTCTAACTCCCCTTCCCCCTTTGCCTCTAACTCCCTTCCCCCCTCTCCTCTTCTAACTCCCCTTCCCTTTCCTCTTCTTCCCTCTCTCTAACTCCCCTTCCCCTTTCCTTCTAACTCCCTTCCCTTTCCTCTCTAACTCCCTTTCCCTTTCCTCTCTAACTCCCTTCCCCCTTTCTCTCTAACTCCCCTTCCTTCTCTAACTCCCTCTTTTCTCTCTAACTCCCCTTCCCCCTTTCCTCTCTAACTCCCTTCCCCTTTCCTCTCTAACTTCCCCTTCTTTCTCCTAACTCCCCTTCCTCCTTCTCTCTAACTCCCCTTCCCCTCTCTTCTCTAACTCCCCCTCTTTCCTCTACCTCCCCCTTTCCTCTCTACTCCCTCCCCCTCTCTTCTCTAACTCCCCTCCCCCCTTTCCTCTCTAACTCCCTCCCCCTCTCCTTTCTTAACTCCCCTTCCCCCTCTCCTCTCTAACTCCCCTTCCCTCTTCCTCTCTAACTCCCCTTCCCCCTCTCTTCTCTAACTCCTTCCCCTTTCTCTCTAATCCCTTCCCCTTTCCTCTCTAACTCCCCTTCCCCCTCTCCTCTCTAACTCCCCTTCCCCCTTTCCTCTCTAACTCCCCTTCCCGAACTCCCTTCCCTCTCTTCTCTAACTCCCTTTCCCCCCTTTCCTCTCTAACTCCCTTCCCCCTTTCCTCTCTAACTCCCTTCCCCTAACTCCCCTTCCCCTTTCTCTCTAACTAACTCCCCTTTCTCTAACTTTCCCCTCCTCTCTAACTAACTCCCCTTCCCCCTCCTCTCTAACTCCCTCTAACTACGAATTAACTGACGGTTTAACTACCTCAGTGCAGTGTGTGGTTGCCTCGCACTCGTATGATTACGGCGGAGCGTGCGACCGAATGGACCAAACACAAGTAGAATTTATTGTAATATAGGTAATAATATTATGATAATAATAATAATGATATTGGTAATATTGACATATACACCACAATATTACAATGACACTAACAATACCGATGACTATGACAACGAAAATGAAAATGATAATAATAATAATGATGATGGTGATGAGGGTAATGGTGATGATATTAATGATATTGATAATTATGATAATAACATACGACTGATGCTATTGCCACGATTACCGATAAAAATAATCATAGTATATCATGATAAGAAATATATATATTTGAAAATACTTGCAATAATATTAATGACGGTAACGGAGAAATAAACATAATAAAATAAAAATAAAAAGTATTAACAGACATTCTACGAATAACATAAGCTTAGTAAGGAAAGAGAGAAAGAAGAGGAGAGAGAGAGAGAGAGAGAGAGAGAGAGAGAGAGAGAGAGAGAGAGAGAGAGAGAGGAGAGAGAGAGAGAGAGAGAGAGAGAGAGAGAGAATGA
>NW_020871365.1:262232-274732 GCF_003789085.1 Penaeus vannamei | reverse complement strand
TTCTGTTTATATGGAGTGTTTCTATGACTATCAAATTCCATTTTTATAGAGTATGATAGTCACTGCCTCTGAATATTTAAGAATAGCCATCGTTTCTAAATACTACTTAAGAAGTTCGACACAGATTTGGTAAGTACGCTTAATCAATATCATGGAGACCTTCTACTGCTATTAGAGAGGCATACATCAAATTAACACTAAGCAGGTATTCATTCCCATACAAGGTAGAGCATGGATTAAACTTACATTAGATAGGTATATATTGTAACCGAGCACTATCTACCAGACGTTTTTAGATATTATTGTCTACCTTACCATTATCACCATTAAATATTCTGCCACTCTGCTTGCATCGTATACATCTTGCCACCACGCACACGCAGGTATATTCCAAGCAAGTCCAACCCAGATTACACATACACAACAAACACAGCATCTGGCTTTCCACATACAGACAAAACATCAAGCAAAGCGACTGTACCAAGAACCTCTTTGTTTCGCTCACTGGCACCTGTGGGTGACCCTGGCAGTGGCTTTCAGACTCACTGCGGGGAGCCAGGGGTAAGTGGAAGAGGGAGAGAGAGGGAGAGAGAGAGAGAATAGGAAGTGGGAGTGGGAGAGAGAGAGAGAATAGAAAGTGGGAGTGGGAGAGAGAGAAGAGAGTGAAGAGAGAGAGAAAGAGAGAAAGAAATAGAAAGTGAGACAGAGTAGATGTGGAGTGAGGAGGGGGAGGGAGGGAGGGAGGGAGGGAGGGAGAGGAGAGAGAGAGAGAGAGAGAGAGAGAGAGAGAGAGAGAGAGAGAGAGAGGTGGGGGGATGGTAAAGAAGAAGAGAGCGAAGGGAGGGAGAGCGAGACGGAGAAAGGCACACGAAGGGAAGAAAGGAGAGATGAAAGGGACTGGACAGGAGACGAGACAGAGAGCTGGAGAGCGAAAAATGAGTCACTTGAATACCAAAGCGGATCCTGGTAAAGTAATTCCATTATTCTTGCTTCAGGGTCTCTTTGCATATCTTGAACTTTAGTGGTGTCTGCCTGTCTGTCTGTCTGTCTCTTTTCTCCCTCTGTCTCTCTCTGTCTATCTATCTATCTCTCTATCATCTGTCATCTCTTCATCTCTCTCTCTCTCCTTTTCCTCTCTATTTCTCTCCTCCTCTTCCTCCTCTCTCTCTCTCTCTCTCCCTCCCTCATCTCTCTCCCTCCTCTCCCTTTCCCTCTCTCTCTCCCCCTCTCCTCCCCTCCCCCTCCCTCCCTCTCCCTCTATCCCCCTCTCTCCCCCTCTCCCTCTCCTCCCCTTCCCCTCCCTCCTCTTCCTCTTTCCTCTCCTCTCTCATTTTCCTCGCTCATCTAAACTCTAGCCTCTATTGAATCCCAGTAATATTTTCTAAACTCAGTTTCCGAAAATGATTTTATTAATGAACAGTAAATAATAATAATAACAATAATGAAGATGAAGACGATGATAACAAAATCGACGACAATAACGCTATTAATAATGATGATGATATTAATGATAACAATTATAACAATGATAACAATAAAGACAATGAAATCACTCACTTCACCATGTACAGGATCCTGAAGTCCTGATAGAGCCACACGTAATGGTTTGGGATCGTCATGGTCTGGAAGGTGACTTGCTTGGCGTTCTTGAAGAAGCTGTCGGGTCGCCACAAGGCCTTGAGCCAGTCGAGGTCGAGGAGCCTGGGGGAGAGGACAGGGACTCAGGGATTCGGAAATTTTTCGATTTGGGGTCCTGGTTGTTGTTTTTGTTGTTGTTGTTGTTGCTTTTGTTTTTATGGTTATGCTTGTTTTTATGAGAGAGAGAGGGGAGAGGAGAGGAGAGGAGAAGAAGAGAGAGAGGAGAAGAGTAGTTTAGTTTTGTTTTTTGTTGCTTGTGTTTTTTATGAATTGCTGTGTTTTGTTGTGATTGTTTTTGTTGTTTTGTTATGGGTGTTATTGTTGTTGCTGTTGTTTTTGTTCAGCCTGTTGTTGTCACCATGGCTTTGTTATACCCTTGCTTTAGTTTCTGTTGTTGTCATGTTTATATTATTGTTTTTGCCACTGTTTTTGTTATTGTTGTTTTCATCCTCGTCATTTACTTTCCATTGTGGGTTTTGGGATTCACTGGTTTTATACACCCAAAGAATACTTATCGACCACCGTACACTTATACATACACGGATACGTAACGCCTCAGCGAGAGAAATATCGACCCACTACCGAATCACTCCTCGTCGACACCCACCGATCATGAACTATCTTCAGAGTCTTACCAGTTTTAGCATTCCACTTCGGACATGCCTCAGAGCCTTGGGGAGGATGACCTTTAAGGATGTTCCTTTCTTTCGCCTGCTTCAGTTAGAGGTTTACAGAAAGAGACATGTTATAGGACTAAAATCGAGGGACTTTGAATTAAGATTTATCAGTTATCATAGTATGACGCAGGAAAAGATGAATGAAAACCTAGAAGCACTCGAAGACCGCATACCTCCGCCAAAGCAATTGGGTAATTGGTGAATAGAAATATTCTTATATGAGGTACCATATTAAAATCACTTATTTCTCAAGTACACTGGTAACGTTCATAAACACAGCCTCATTGAAGGAGGTGATAAGGGTAATGATGATAATAGTTACCCCTGTTGCCAAGACATTAGGGGTAGCTGGTGTAATCCTCAAAACAAATCCTGGATATTAAGTTAGGCTAAGACACACCTCTGGTAAAAAATAAATAAATGAATAAATAAATAGATAAACAAAAATAGAATAAACAAGAATAAAAATAAAATAAAAAATAGAAATCCGATTATAACTTTTTGAATTATCCTGCTAACCAACAAAACTAACAAGCCAAACCCAAAACATAACCTCCTTGGCGAAGGTAAAGAAGAAGAAAAAAAACATGAATATCTCGAGAACACAAATAGAATACAAAACATCATATGAATCTTTTTATCAATAAATTAAATGAATATCTCGAGAACACAAATAGCATACAAAACATCCTATGAATCTTTTTTATCAATAAATTATCTCCCACAGTATCTAATCCATCACACCAGTACAAAACACAAAATAAAATCAAACATTCTACGATCTTTATCAATGAATATATCCCACAGTATCTAATCCATCACACGAGTACAAAACCCAAATCCCAAGCCGTATTTACCCTTCCAAGCAACAAAATGCAACGATTGTGAAGACATTACAGCCTTGTACATTGCTAATGATCCTCGGGCCATATGCTGGTCGATACTACTTAGGGGAGGAAGACCGATACAGAGATAAGAGCGGAGGGGAAGGGAGAGAAGGAGAGGGAAGGGAGAGAGGGAGAGAGAGAGGAGAGAGGAGAGGGAAGAGAGCGGAAGGGAAGGGACAGAGCGGGAGGAAGGGAAGAGGCGGAGGGAAGGGAGAGAGCGAGAGAGAGAGGAGGAGAGAGCGGGGAAAGAGAGCGAGGAGAGAGAGGGAGAGAGCGAAGGAGAGAAAGGGAGAAGGGAGACAGAAGAGAAGGGGAGGGGAAAGAGAGAGGGAGCGGAGAGGAGGGTGGAAAGAGAGCAGAGGGAAGAGAGAGAGGGGATAGGGGGAAGGGGAAGAGAGGAGAAGAGGAGAGGAGAGAGAGCAGGGAGAAGAGGGAGAGCTGAGGAAGAGAGAGGAGAAGAGGGAGAGAGGCGGAGGGGGGAGAGGAGGGAGGAGAGGGAGAGAGCGGAGGGGAAGGAGATGAGGGGAAGGAGAGAGGGAGAGAGCGGAGAAGAGAAGCGAGAGCGGAGAGGGAAGGGAGAAGGGAGAAGCGGAGGAGAAGGAGAGAGCGGAGGGAAGGGGAGAGAGAGAGAGAGAGAGCGGAGGGGAAGGGAGAGAGCAGGAGGGAAGGGAGAGAGCGGAGAGGAAGGGAGAGAGGGAGAGAGCGGAGAGGGAAGGGTGAGAGAGGAGAGAGAGCGGAGAGGAAGGGAGAGAGAGCGGAGGGAGAGGAGGGGAGAGCGGAGAGGAAGGGAGAGAGGAGAGAGCGGAGGAGAAGAGAGAGAGGAGAGAGAGAAGAGAGCAAGAGAGAGAGAAAGAGGGGGAGAAGGATGGAGATTAAGTAATTATGTTATTCTCTTTTTTCTTATTCATACATATGTCTTAGAAGCTGTAGGCATGCATGTCTCTCCTCCTCCTCCTCCTCCCTCTCTCTCCTTCTCCTCCTGTCCTCTCTCTTCTCGCTTCTCCTCCTCTCTCTCTCTTTCTCCTCCTCTTCGTCTCTCTTCCTCTCTCTTCTCTCTCTCTCTCTCTCTCTCTCTCTCTCCTCCTCTCTCTCTCCTTCTCTCTCTCTCTCCCCTCTCCTCTCTCTCTCTCCTCTCTCCTCTTCTTCTCTCCTTCTCCTCTCTCTCCTCCTCTCTCTCTCTCTCCTCTCTTCTTCCTCCTCCTCTCTCCTCTCTCCTTTTCCTCCTCTCTCTCTCCCTCCTCCTCCTCTCTCCTCTCCTTCTCCTCCTCTTCTCTCTTCTCTCCTCCTCTCTCCTCTCTCTCCTCTCCTCCTCCTCCTCCTCTCTGTCTTCCTCTCCTTCTCTCCCTCCTCCTGCTCTCTCTCCTTTCTCCTTCTCTCTCCCTCTCCCTCCCTCCCTCGTGCACAAGAGGGGAATCCCAGATGCATATCATTAATAATTTATCCGACGCGTGTGACAGAAACCCGATTTTATGCCATGAATAATCATTGACTCTACGTGAATTAGTTTTACGTTTCGGGTAAAAAAAATGGCCATTGCAGTTATAATATCAGAAATTTACTTTACTTGAATTAGTTTTTTTGCTTTACGTTTCGGGTAAAAAAAAAAAAAAAAAAAAAATGGCCATTGCAGTTATAATATCAGAAATTGACTTTACTTGAATTAGTTTTTTTGCTTTACGTTTCGGGTAAAAAAAAAAAAAAAAAAAAAAAAAAAAAAAAAAAAAAAAAAAATGGCCATTGCAGTTATAATATCAGAAATTGATTGACTTTAATTAGTTTTTCGCTTTACGTTTCGGGTAAAAAAAAAGAAAAAAAAGAAAATGGCCGTTGCAGTTATAATATCAGAAATTGACTTTACTTGAATTAGTTTTTCGCTTTACGTTTCGGGTAAAAAAAAAAAAAAAAAAAATGGCCATTGCAGTTATAATATCAGGAATTGACTTTACTATTTTTTTTTTTTTTCTTTACGTTTCCGGGTAAAAAATGGCCATTGCAGTTATACTCTCAAAAATCCCTCTATTTGTAAATCGAATTATGATACTATCACGAAAACTATAATGCCGGTAATAATAAAGAAAGAAACGTAGATAAAGTTATAAAAAAGATAGGAAAGATATCACGGGGAAGAAGAGAAAGATACAAAAATGTTCATTATCGGGGATTCTACCTAGTTATTATGTGCGATATGTAGCTCCGGTTTCTACGGATGAGTGAAGAGTGCTTGAGCGGAGAGAGAAAAGAGGGGATAGAGAAGGTACGAAGAGAGAGAGAGAGAGGGGAGAAAAAGAGGTAAAAGAGGAAGGGAGGAGAAAGCGAGAGGGAGGTAGGGAGGAGAAAGAGAGAGAGAAGAGAGAGAGAGAGAGAGAGAGAGAGAGAGAGAGAGAGAGAGAGAGAGAGAGAGAGAGAGAGAGAGAGAGAGAGAGAGAGGGGGGGGAAGAAGAAAGAAAAGAGGAAAGAGGGAGGAAGGGAGGGAGGGAGAGAGTGAGAGTGGGAGGTGCGGGAAGAGAGGAAGGGAGGGGGAGGAGGAGGGAGGGAGAAAGAGAAAGAGAGAGAGAGAGAGAGAGAGAGAGAGAGAGAGAGAGAGAGAGAGAGAGAGAGAGAGAGAGAGAGAGAGAGAGAGAGGAAAGAGACGAGAGAGAGGACAGAGACAAACAAGCATCTACACAGGAAAAAAAGAAAACAAAAGCAGAAAAAGATAGAGGGGAGATTACATAGATATTTTTTTCATTATTGGGACGGGGGGGGGTCAAAAGACGCTCATTAGGTGCATTGTGACGTCATGAATGGGCACGGGATAACGAGGGAAAGAGAGAGAGAGGTAGAGGTGGGGGAAGGGGAGTGAGGAGGGTGGAGAGTAGGGTGAGGTAGGGGAAGCGTAAGGAGGTGAGGAGGGGGAAGAGGTGGAGGTGGAGGAGGGGAAAGGGGTGATGGAGTGAAGGTGAGGTGACGGAGAAAGGGGAGATGAGAGAGGACGGAAAAAGGCAGAGATAAGATAGTGAGGAAGAGACAGGGAGGAGAGAGTGAGAGCGAGAGCGAGAAAGAGAGCGAGATAGAGAGAGAGAGAAGGAGAAGAGAGAGAGAGAGAAGAGAGGAGAGAGAGAGAGAGAGAGAGAGGAGAGAGAGAGAGTCGAGAAAGACAAACAGAAACAGTCAAAGTAAAGAAAAAGAAAGACATAAAAATAGTAAGATCAATCCAAACCAAAGACACAGAACAACCACACAGACCGAGACAAACAAGAAAAAAAAATCCAAAATCACCCAACCACCCACTCAAAACAAACAAAAATAAACAAAGACACCCACCTATACTCTGACGTCATATTCTCCGGTAGTCTGAGGCGATGGTCTGTCCATGTCTGTGCAAAGAAAATATCTGCCGCATATGTCTGTTGGAAGAACAATTAGGTCGTTAACGGGTGGAAACGATGGAAGTGGTCGTTATAGGTGGTGTTGACGAGGGGCATTGTTGTTATCCTTGTTATTGTTGTTAATAATTTCAGTAATGGCATCATTGTCGTTATGTTTGTTATCGTCGTTATTATCATCATTATCGATGTAATTGTTATCATTATTATCATCATTATCGATGTAATTGTTATCATTATTGTCATCTATACGCACTTACATAAGCTACTTACAATAGCTCCACAAAAAATACTTAACATATACAAAAAATGTCCTACGTACGACGCTAAATTAAAAGAAAAACTACATGTATAAAATCCACAAAAACAAACATGCACATCTATATACCTAAACAGACTGACAAACACAGATAAATAGATTGACTGACTGACAGATAGATATATTAAGAGCTAAACAGATAAACAAATAGATAGATAACAGACAGATACATAGACTGACAGATAGATAGATGAATAGCTAGGGAGATAAACAGATAGATAGATAACAGACAGATAAATAGATTGGTTGACAGATAGATAGATAAATAGCTAGCATAAACAGATAGACAGATAACAGACAGATACATAGACTGACTGACAGATAGATAGATATATGAATAGCTAGAGAGATAAACAGATAGATAGATAACAGACAGATAAATAGACTGACCGACAGATCGATAGATAGATACATGAATAGCTAGAGAGATAAACAGATAGACAGATACACTCACACACACACCGCTCCACACAGAACCACCAACACCAAACGTACCATTGAATTCTCGTTGATAGAATCGATTCCCATGACAGTGACATGGAAGTACACCTGTGTAGCCTTCCCGTCCTTCTTCGGAGGCCGCATCTTGTCATACAGAGTCCTGTCAAGTGGCATGATGTCTTCCACGGTCAAGGCACGGTCCATGTGGCTGCGGGGAAGGGAGAAACGGGAAAAGAATGTATATATGCATATATACATATATATATATATATATATATATATATATATATATATATATATATATATATATATATATGTGTGTGTGTTGTGTGTGTGTGTGTGTGTGTGTGTGTGTGTGTGTGTGTGTGTGAGTGTGCGTGTATGTGTGTGTGTGTGTGTGTGTGTGTGTGTGTGTGTGTGTGTGTGTGTGTGTGTGTGTGTGTGTGGTGTGTGTGTGTGTGTGTGTGTGTGTGTGTGTGTGTGTGTGTGTGTGTGTGTGTGTGTGTGTGTGTGTGTGTGTGTGTGTGTGTGTGCGCGCGCATACAGATATGCAGAGAGATATGCGGGAGAGGGGAGGAGAGAGAGAGAGAGAGAGAGAGAGAGAGAGAGAGAGAGAGAGAGAGAGAGAGAGAGAGAGAGAGAGAGAGAGAGAGAGAGAGAGAGAGAGAGAGAGAAAGGAAGGAAGAGAGAAGAGAGAGCTGTGAGATGAAAAGAGAGAGAGGGGAGCCAAGCGAGTCAGGAACAGAAGAAAGAGAAATATGAAGAAAGAAAAAACGGCAACGAACGGAAAATAAGAGTAATCAACAAGAACGTGTATATATGAACGTGTAAACTAAAGAAGAACAGTATACATAAAGAGTGAAAGTTCGCTCACTTATTTTTTGTACTTTTTATATATTTCTCTGTATAAAGCGTACAAACTGCCCAGCCTACCCCCCTCCACCCCCCAAAAAAACGTATATATGCATACATTATAGTATATATATGCACGTATATGGTATAGCATACCATAAACATGCCTATATATGCTATGCACATATAAAGAAATACATCTGTTTATACAAAATAACAATTAACACATTTACTGATTGATAAAGAGAGAGAGAGAGAAAGAGTGACAGAGAGAGGGAGAGAGAGAGAGAGAGAGAGAGAGAGAGAGAGAGAGAGAGAGAGAGAGAGAGAGAGAGAGAGAGAGAGAGAGAGAGAGAGAGAGAGAAGAGAAGAGAGAGAAGAAAGAAGAGAGAAGAAAAAAATAGACAAAAAAGGAGAAATAAAAAAAAAAAAAATAGACAGACAATAAATCCTTGAACTTACCCGAGAGTCCCAGAGGGCAAGAGACACGCCACATAAATAATGTATAATATGGAGACGGAGGCAGTGACGTGACAGCTGGGCAATCCGAGGTGAGGGTTCATCTTGCCCTTTCCACAGCACGAGGGAAGGCCGAACTCTGCAATGTGGAGAAAGTGCGTCATTCGATCTACAATATTCATTCTTTTATAGATTGTTTGTCTGCGGATAAAGTGTGTTATTCTTGTGTTTTCGTTGATCTGCAATATTCATTTTTTTTTTTTTTTTTTTTTTTTTTTTTTTTTTTTTTTTTTTTTTTTTTTTTGTCTGTGGAGAAAGTGTGTTATTCTTGTATATTTGATGATCTGCAACAAATCCAACCTTTTGTGAGATATGGTCTACTTTTTCTACAGTTACCCCGATGCGATCTACCAGCCTAAAATTCAATCATATTCCATAAATGTAACAGAGTAACATCATTATAAATATAAATATAACTTATTCCCAAAGAAAAAAAAAGAAATATAATAATCCAAGTATCATGAGTACTTGGATATGCTATTGCAGCTATTTGCATGACAACTTCTGAAGGTCGAATTATGAACAGGTACAGCAGTGTGATCGACTTAAAACAGGCTTGTGGTCGACTGGTTGGCCACCTTGGATCTACAATATTCATTCTTTTATAGAGAGATTTTTGTCATTGTTGATAGCATTAGCAGTGTTTTTATCGGTATCATTATTGCGGTTTATTTTGTATCGTCTTGTTGTTATGGTTTATTTTATTCCTCTGTGTTTTTATTTTTATTATTGTTGGTTTGATTGCCCTCATCATTATTGTAACTATTAATATTCATTCTGTGTCTATCATTTTCATTGTTGTTGTTTTTATTGCCCTCATTATCATAACTATTAATAAGATCTTCATAATCATCGTAATGATTACAACTATTACTGATACTATTATCATTAGCACTCTCCTTATTATCAATATAACCTTGCTTACTATCAACATCGTAGGGATGACCCCAGATCTCTGCCAACGCCCCAAAATCTATCTTTCATTTACATAAGTCAACCGCATTTCTAAAGAGGAAATTGCCTATTAATCAATTTCCCGACAAATCCATTTTCTGTTTCGAATCACACTGGCATTTTTTTTATTTTCTTTTTTTTCTAATCGACTCCTAGATCCGAAATTTAAAACACTGGTCTCCAATTTAAGGCCAATCCATCCATAAAAATTTCACTACAAGACATCAGTGACTTTTCGCATGTCTCTTAACTAAGCAAAGAGAAGAGAAAGCTACTGTGAAACGGGAGTAGAAACATTTCCTTCTCTACTCTGTGTAATGGTCATCATAACGGTAGCAATTATAAGTGAACATGATGTAATAATCAAAATACGCAAAATTATTAGGGATAGGAAGATAGGGGCAGGATAAGAGGGAAAGGAAGGAAAGAGAGAGAGAAAGAGGGAGGGAGAGAGAAAGAAAGAGAGAGAGAGAGATAGAAAGAGAGAGAGACAGAAAAGAGAGAGAGAGAGAGAGACAGACAGACAGACAGACAGAGACAGAGAAACAAGAGATAAAGAGACTCTCATCCTCACACTACTGCGATTTTCACCGAAATCCACCGTCAGACAAATGTGAGGAATCGAAAGGGTATTTGATTAATAGATGAGAGCAGGTGTATGACATTATACAGACTTCTTGCCAGTGAGAGTTATATTTCTTAGAACCTATTTCATTACTGGAAGAATTTCTTGTTAATGAAGCCAACAGTATTACGTGAAAAATATTGAATACAACGACTCAAAATTTTAAATATTTCACGAAATATTTTATTCGCAAATAATTAACAACTTCAACGTCACAGAAAAAGGTATGTGTCATATTCTTCAATGCTAAATGAAAAGGTATTATTTCACTTTCGAATGTCCCACACTTCATTCATGTTATATAATGTTGAACAAGAAAAACAAATACACAACCAAGCTGATTATGCACCAGTTCCGCGACTCATATTATTCACGTTCACGTTCACGTTCACTCCTCTCTCTTCTTCATCACTCTCTCCCTCTTATCTCCCTCTTCCCTCCCCCATCCTACGCTTTCTCCCCCCCGCTCCCACACTCTTTTCACCCCCTCCCCCTCCAATTTCTTTCTCTTCCCCCTCCTTTCCCTTATGTAAAAAGCTTGGTCTGATATGTAAGTAGAACCTTCTATATTCATTGAGGCTGAAGCTCTAGCAATGTAGATTAGCTTTTCTTCCGGTCCGGTAAGAGTTATCGATGGGGAGGAGTGGTAAGAGGGTAAAGGAAAGCGATAGAGAGAGAATGGGGGATGAAAGGGAGGAAACGAGAGAAAGAGAAATGCATAGACACAAAACGAGAGAAATGTATAGTCACAGCACGAGAGAGAGAGGGGGGGGGTGAAAGGGAGGAAACGAGAGAAAGAGAAATGCATAGACACAAAACGAGAGAAAGAGAAATGTATAGACACAACACGAGAGAAAGAGGAATGCATAGACACAGAGACACAAAGACAGGTACAGTTAAACAAAAAGACAAAGACAGAGCCAAAAGAGAAGACACAGAGAGACAAAAAAGAAAAAAAAAAAAAGACACAGAGAGATAGACAGAGTAGAAAAGGCATGGATGAGAATATCTTCACAAAACAAAAAGATGTATTTCACCGGTTTCGAGTATATGAATCGATTTAGAGCATGTGAAGACAGTCATTACCATTCATACCTTTTCTACATTTGTCAACATGAATACGATTCAGACAGACAAGCAAATAGACGAACAGACAGACAAACAGACAATAAAAGACTTCAGGTATCAAAGGACCTTTAAAAGACGATCAAAAACGAACGAAAAGATAAAACAAGAAATGAGAGAAGGAGAGAAAGAAGAAAAAGGACTTTTAAAGGACCATGAAAAACGAACGCAAAGATAAAAACAAGAAATAAAGGACATATTCAGAGAGAAAGGACCTTTAAAAGACGAACGAAAAGATAAAACAAGAAATGAGAGAAGAAGAAAGGAGAAAAAAGAACCTTCAAAAAGACCATTAAAAAAACGAAAAAAAAAAAAAAAAAAAAACAAGAAATAAAGGACATATGCAGAGAGAAAGGGGAACTTTAAAAGACGAACGAAGAGATAAAACAATAAATGAAGGACATAGGAAGGTCAGGAAGAGAAAGAAGAAAGGTAACGACGCCTTATACTTGGGCTTCTCCTAATTACCTTTTACATTAGGATTACCTGTCTTTGATGTCGTGCTTTCCCGTCTGGTATTTGTGTGTATGTTTGTGTGAGGCTAACCATTGGCTTCGTCGTTGTGTTAGTGATGATGATGGTGGTGGTGGTGATTGGTGATGATGGTGGTGATTGTGTGATGGTGATGATGGTGATGATGGTGGATGATGGTGGTGGTGATTGGTGATGTGATGATGATGGTGGTGGTTGTGATGATGGTGATGATGGTGGTGGTTGATTGGTGATGATGATAAGGAGGAGGATGGTGATGATGATGATGATGATGGTGATGATGATTGTTGATGATGGTGTGATGGTGGGGGTGGGGGTGGGTGATGATGATGGTAATGATGACGATGATGGTGATGATTGTTGATGATGGTGATGATGATGTTGATGATGTGATGATGAGGATGAGATGATTGTGATATGGTGGTGGTGATGATGGTGGTGGTGTGTGATGTAATGATGACGATGATGGTGATGATGATGATTGTTGATGATGGTGGTGGTGATGATGGTGGTGGTGATGATGATGGTGGAAGATGATTGCCAGTGATATAAGTGGTAGCAATAACAACGAATTTAACAAACATAATGATAGAAGTAATGGTGGTG
>NW_020871365.1:245244-250244 GCF_003789085.1 Penaeus vannamei | reverse complement strand
TTATCTGAGAACTTTATGCAACATCGTATCACAAATATAAACAAACAAAGAAACAAACATACACACAGATAGAAAGACATACATACATAAATACATAAATACATACATACATACATACAGAAATATATACATAAAGACATACATACAGACAGACATATAGACAGACAGATACATAGATATAACCACACTAAAGAGAATGCGAAACCGCCGAACAACGTGCGAAACGCGAGCGAGGACCGTGCGTGGGTGTGCGTGCGCGTGCGTATCGGTGCCGCGTTATCGGCGTCCCCGGAGGGAGGCCACGACCGGCCGCGTCAACACGAGACTCGCCGCCACAATTAAGCCACAATCACTCGCTGTACCCACAGCTGCAGTCTGTCTCCGCCCCCCCCCTGCCCGCCCCTCCCCGCCCTGGCCTCGGCCTCACCTCGCCTGGCACTTCATCGCCTTCGACTGCTTCTCTCCTTCTTTCCTTGCCTTCTTCTTGTGGCACGTCAGTGCCGTCGTGATCCATTCACCGTCTATCCTCGTTCTTCTTCTTCTCCCTATATTTTCCTCCTTCTGCCCTTTCTTACTTTTCTTTATCATCTCTTTATCCTTCTCTTTCTTTCTTCCACTCTTTTCTTTCCTTCAATTTACTTTCCTTTTCTTTCCTTCTTCCTTTCTTCATTTATTTATCTACACATCTATCTATTCATTATCTACTTAATTATTAATTTATCTATTCACTCACCCTCACCTCAACATCACCACCTCTGCACAATCACCCGCCCCCCTCACAGTCCCCCTCCACCCCACCCCCAATCAACAACCCAAAAAAGCCACAACGAACCAGCCGCCCACCAACCCCAAGTCGAATCCTCTCCGCCACCTCTCTCAACCTCTCCCACCCAACCCACCCGGCCCACGTGCGTCCCAGCTGATCGCCTCGAACCAAAACAAAACGACGAAACCCCTAACGAGATAAAGGAGATAAATACAAGACGAACAAATAAAAGAAAAACATAAACAAAACAAAACAAAACAAGTAAATACTCCAAAAATATATAAATCTTGAAAAAAGGTTCACTCAGAACTACCTATTACAGAAATACAACATAAACTAAAACCAGCAACCAAATGACCATACAACACAACCACCCATTCCATAAATACAACAACATGAAAAAACAGCCAAATGAGAAATAATACAATCACCTGATATACAACAGCTTTATCCCGCGAGTGGCAAAATCCGTACACGATTTTCTCCTTCTCCTCCTCCTCCTTCCCCTTCCTTCTCCTTCCCTCCCCTTCCTCCTCCTCCTCCCCTCCCCTTCCCCTCCCCTTCTCCTTCCCTTCTCCTCTCCTCCCTTCCTCCTCCCCCTCCCCTTCCCCCTTCTCTTTTTTTTCCATCGTAAAACACAACAGGCACCGCTCTATACACTTACTGTGGATATTCATAACTGCGTTTGACTCGGCCATATCTCACTCTTGGTCTCACCTGCAAGGAAAAAAAATAGCACGATAAGATTCAGTGATATGATATGATATCAGCAAAATTGTTCTACCTTCCCATTTTAGTGTGATAAAATGAAGTCTTTATTATTATGATCATTATTTTCATTATTATTATCAATAATAATAATGATGATGGATGATGATGATGATGATGATGATGATGATGATGATGATGATGATGATGATGATGATGATGATGATGATGATGATGATGATAACAATAATAATAATGATAGTGATAATAATAATACAACATTCAATAATAATAATAATAATAATAATAATAATAATAATAATAATAATAATAATAATAATAATAATAATAATAATAATAATAATAATAATAATACAATAACAATAATAAAACAAAATATGCATGCTGATTCCGTCCAAAAAAAATACAAACAAACACCGATCTCTATTCACGAAGCACTCCCCCTCATCAGTGCGTGTTCTGAGGGGCGGGAATAACACACGAGATAACAACGCTCGGACGTTCACCCTCGAGTAGAACAGCAGCAGCCGCAACAATAACAATAGCAAGTCGGCGGGAAAACAACCAAGGCCCTAATAACAACAACACGTGTCGGTCGGTGATCATAATAACCCGAGTAATGACGCCCCTGCTCACGGTGACAATAACTCGGACCGACCACCACCGTCGCCGTCTTGGGCTGCATCCTCGCCCCGACAAGGAAAATATTAATACCAGTTCGTACCGCTTCGAAAGGAAGCCCCGGCAACAGTTCGAGAGAAAATATACCATTTACAACCAGATGTGGGCTAAAAGCATCAATTCCATATCAAAACAAAACGACTTTATAAGAAAAATACCAATTCAAAAGAAAACATTCAACAGGAAAAAAAAAAATTAAAACCCGATGGGTAAAAACATAAATAAATAATAATAATAATACACTTACAACAGGAAAAAAAAACATTAAAACCCGATGATGGGCAAAAAAAATAAGATAATAATAATAATGCCACCACTTCAAACCAATAAGACTTCGAGAGGAAAACACTCGACACAGTTCCAAAGGAGAACGCCAGAATATTCGTACCAGTTCAACGGGGAGAACGCCGGTGTGACGCGAGCAACACGACCTGCACACTGGCCAGAACGTCGCCGTCCCTTGCGAAGAAGACACTCTTGCGACGCACAAACGTTCCGGCAGACGCAGCGAAGAAACGTACTGCGATAAACACGTCAGCAGTTTCCCTACGAATCGGCGATCCATCGAGGAGGAGGAGGAGGAGGTGGAGGAGGTGGAGGAGGTAGAGGAGGTGGAGGAGGAGGAGGTGGAGGAGGAGGAGGTGGAGGAGGAGGAGGAGGAGGAGGAGGAGGTGGAGGAGGAGATGGAGATGGAGCTGGAGCTGGAGCTGGAGCTGGAGCTGGAGCTGGAGGAGGAGGAGGAGGAGGTGGAGGTGGAGGTGGAGGAGGAGGTGGAGTGGAGGAGGAGGTGGAGGAGGAGGAGGTAGAGGTGGAGGTGGAGGAAGGAGGTGGAGGTGAGGTGGAGGTGGAGGAGGAGGTGGAGGTGGGATGGAGGAGGAGTAGAGGTAGAGGTGGAGGAGGAGGTGGAGGTAGAGGTGGAGGGAGGTAGAGGTGGAGGTGGAGGTGGAGTGGAGGTGGAGGAGGAGGAGGAGGTGGAGGGAGGAGGAGGAGGAGGAGGAGGAGGAGGAGGAGGAGGAGGAGGGAGGAGGAGGCGGAAGATGAGGCGAGGAGGAGGAAGAGGAGGAGAGGAGGAGGAGGAGGAGGAGGAGGAGGAGGTGGAGGTGGAGGTGGAGGAGGAGGGGAGGAGAGGAGGAGGAGGAGGAGGAGGAGGAGGAAAAAGAAGAAGAGAAGAAGAAGAAGAAGAGAAGAAAGAAGAAGAAGAAGAAGAAGAAGAAGAAGAAGAAGAAGAAGAGAAGAAGAAAAGAAAAAGAAGGAGAAGAAAAAAAGGAAAGAGAAGAGGAGGAGGGGAGATCAACCAAAGTACCCCCCCCCCCACCCAAATAAAAAAAGATAGATAAACAGATAGACAGATAATGTACAAACCCCGAAACTTAACATAAATCAATTCATAAACCACCGCCACCAAGCAAACCGCCAACCAAAGGCGGAAAGCAAGCAATAAAGCAGACGAGCCCAAGGCACCTTCACCCCCCCCACCCCCATCGACCCCCTTCCCGACCACCCACCGGGGCGAGGCGATCGCTTTCCCCCGCGCTCGTCCCGCCCGAAGGACATCCGCTGCGGGTCGGGCGTCAACGGGTTCTGCAGGGGCGGCCGCGATCCTTCCTTCCCCCGACAGGCGTCCTACCACGACTTCTTCCGCGCTGCGTTCCGTCTCCCGTCGCGAGGCATCGCAACAGAGGCCGACGGGGCGTGAGGGGGAAGGGGGGGGGGTGAGGTCAGTCCATCGCCGTGAGGATTTTTTTTACGTGTCTCCTCTTCGTCCTTTAATTTTCTTCTTGCGTGTCTCTTATTCGCGCTATATTTTTCTTATGTGTCTCTTCTTCCTCCTTTATATTTCTTCCTGTCTCTCTATTCTTCTTCCTTTTTTCTTCCTGCGTCTCTCTTCCTTTCCTCCTTCCTGTCTCTCACCTCTATCTTCCTTCCTCGCCTCTCCCCCCCCCCCTCTCCTTCCCTTCGACGTCCTTCGGGCTCTCTTCGTCCTCGTCCCGACCGGAAACCAGCCCCGTCAGGCCCTCCCGCCGCCGCCGCCGCCCCTCCTTCCCGCCCGTCCGCCCGCGCTTCTACACAGGGGCGGCCCTTGTCCCCTTTACACACTCGAGTCTTTTAATTACATGTCCGCTAGCAGGGTCAAGGCAGAAAAAAAAAAGTTGATGGCAAAAGACGACAAACAGTCCCTTCTTTTCTCCAATATCCACGGCGTAGGGCGCTCCGATCAAAGCCCCCCTTCAAGGCGTTCAAAAGGATATCCACAATCAGTCACCAGCAGTCGTCATCAGTCGCCATCACTAGTCATCACCAGTCATAAAACACAACAAAAACAAGGTGGACTTCACACCACTTGATAGGTCTTGCGGAATCACCAGTCCCATCGACAATAAAATAATAATATAATTATAATAATAACAATAACAAAACAATTATAATAACAATAATAATTATTATTATAATAATAATAACAACAATAATAATGATAATGATAATAGGTAAATCCACGTCGCCTTGGTGTTTTTCCATCGCTCCCATCACCTTTCTCAATCCCTCTCTTCCTCACACAACACACCCGAACACTATCCGACCAGATAGCCGACTAGTCCCGACGATGTGGAGACACCAGGTTATGGCCAGCACGAACTGATAGCCGAGATAAGGTCACAGCGCTTATCTCCGTTATCCGCGAGACAATAAACGCGTGACGTCACGGCAAGGCGGCCCTCGACAGTACCGAGCCCGCGGCGGTAATCGCGCAGGCTGCGACTGTCACGAAGCGCGGCCGGGACGCCTCTCCTGACGGGGCCTTCCTCGCGCCCCGACGGAAGGCGAA
>NW_020871365.1:203745-208745 GCF_003789085.1 Penaeus vannamei | reverse complement strand
AAAAAATTAATGATAATAATCACCATAGCAAAAATAATGACAAGAAGGAGAAGAGGAGGAGGAGAGAAAAACATAAATAAAAATGAGAGGAATAATGATAATAATAATGAGAAGGAGGAGGAGAATAAGAAGTAGAAGGCGAATAAGAAAAAAACGACTAGTAAGAAGAAGAAGAATTTAAAGAAAAAAAAAAACAGAAGGACAAGTAAAAAAGAATAGAAAAAAGTGAAACACACATAAGAACAAAACAAAACAAAGAAAGAAAGAAAGAAAAAGAAAAAAGAAAAAAAAAAAAAGAAAAAAAAGAAAAAAAAACAAGATAAAAAAAAGTAAAAAAAAAAACATATCTCTGTTACTAAGTGGCAATCACACCAGACTGGCCTGATCTACTCCCCTGATGACGCAGTTTGCCGAAAGATTTGCAGATACACGACACAACATGAACCAAATGGCGCATGTCCTTCGTTGACACACAGAGCAACAGCTGTTCTGTATGATGCGTGGGGGGAGGGGGGGTTGGGGGGGGTTGGGAGGTGGGGGGGGGGGGACATTCCCAGACAGTAGGAAAGAAGAGGGGGATGGTGGTGGAGGAAGAAGAGGGGGAGGAGAGGAGGTGGACGAGGAGGGGAGAAGGAGGTGGAGGGGGGGGAGGAGGAGGTGGAGGAGGGAGGAGGGGAGGAGGGGAGGAGGGGCAGAAGAAAAGGGGGTGGAGGGAGGGGGAAAAGGAGGTGGAGGGGAGGGAGGAGAGGTGGACGAAGGAGGGGGACGGGGGAGGAGCAGGGGGAGGAGGAGGAAGAGGGGGGGAAGAAGAAGAGGGGGAGAGAGGGGGAGGATATGGAGGGAGGAGGAGGAGGGGGAAGAGAAGAAGAAGGAGAAGGAGGAGAAGAAACAGAGGTAAAATGATGATGAAGAAGGAAAGAAAAATAAAGAGAAAGAAATGAAAGAAGAACAACAAAGAGAACAAAAACAGTAGATGAAAACACGATACCTATGCGAAAACAAGAAAAAAAAAAGTATTGAGAACGAGACCTCTCAACCATTCCTAAACAAACTATCCTTTGGTGACGAAGCGACTTGGGGAAACAAATTGCATAAGATTTAAATGCATAAACTCTCACTGTTGCTAATAGTTTACGCACATTTACGCAAATATTTAATTCGATATCCTATCCACCTGTTGTTTTCACAGCAGATATGAAAGGAAGGGGGACTACCAATACATTAGAATAATCTTTATCAAAGACGGGAGAGAGGGAGAGAGAGAGAGAGAGGAGAGGAGAGAGAGGGAGAGAGAGGGAGAGAGAGAGAGAGAGAGAGAGAGAGAGAGAAGAGAGAGAGAGAGGAGAGAGAGAGAGGAGAGAGGGAGAGGGAGAGGGAGAGAGAGAGAGAGAGAGAGAGAGAGAGAGAGAGAGAGAGAGAGAGAGAGAGAGAGAGAGAGAGAGAGAGAGAGAGAGAGAGAGAGAGAGAGAGAGAGAGAGAGAGAGAGAGAGAGAGAGAGAGAGAGAGAGAGAGAGAGAGAGAGAGAGAGAGAGAGAAAGAAAGAAAGAAAGAAAGAGAGAGTGAGTAAGAGAGAGAGAGAGACAGAGAATTTGAATAAGGGGAGGAAGGGAAAGGAGGGGAGGAGAGAGGAGGCGAACCAAACTCGGGTTACTTAACCCCAAACCCTTTTAATTCTCCATATCAAACGCGCCCCTTTAGGATAAATGAACGCAAAAAAATATCAAAAGTGACCCCTCTACCCTTCTCAAAGTTAATATGGAAGACGAATATTCGCTGATCTGATTAAAGATTAAGGAATTAAAGATTTAGTTTCAATTCCATTTGTTGCAATGGATATTTTTTGCTGTGACATACTCTCTGTTTTATTTTGCGTGTGCAAGGAATGGAAGGGGTTACCATTCACTGGCCGGGCGTGGGATTGAACGCAGGTCAGCAAGATTGCAAGACCAGAACGTTCACCACTGCACTACACAGCACACGTCTATATGATACTAGAGATCATGGATGGATTTCAATACGAATAATAACACTATTCACCAAAACGGTTTAAGAGACTCAAGGTGACTCTCTCAAGCGGGCTTCATTTGCACGAGTATTGGACGTTATATTACGCTCTCCGCCCTTTATTTCTTCAAATGGACGTCATATTACGTTACCCGCCCTTTCCTTCTTAAAATGGACGTCATATTACGTTACCCGCCCTTTCCTTCTTTAAATGGACGTCATATTACGCTACCTATCATTAATTTCCTCAGATGGACGTCATATTATATTACCCGATCTTTCTTTCTTCTAATGGACGTCAAAAAAACCCGCTCTTCTTTGTCCAAATGGACGTCAAAAAACGTTACCAAATGGACGTCAAAAAACGTTACCCGCTCTTTCTTTCTCCAAATGGACGTCAAAAAACGTTACCCGCTCTTTCTTTGTCCAAATGGACGTCAAAAAACGTTACCGCTCTTTCTTTCGTTCGTCAATATGGACGTCAAAAAACGTTACACTCTTTCTTTCTCCAAATGGACGTCAAAAACGTTACACGTTTTTTTTTACAAATGGACGTCAAAAAACGTTACCCGATGGACGTAACGTTACGTTGGACGTCGAATTACGCTACCTGCCATTAATTTCCTCAGATGGACGTCATATTACGTTACCCGCCCTTTCTTTCTCCAAATGGACGTCATATTACGCTACTCGCCCTTTCTTTCTCCTGTTCCGCTTTCCGCCCTTTATTTCTCCAAATGGACGTCATATTACTTCACCCGCCCTTTCTCCCTTCAAATGGGCGTCAAATTACCCGTCGCTTGAAGGGTTCAACTCGGATGATAACCCTTTTATCCGGATAAAATGTGCTGCAGAGGGTAAACCAGTCTTACTCACAGCTGCAATAAGTGAATGGCATCAGTACTCCAATGCTGCTATTTCTATTACTAGTTTTGTTGACAATACTCTCGAACCGTATTCATGTTGACAGAAGTGGAAAGGTATGAATGAGAACGAATATCTTCACAGTACAAGAGATGTATTTAACCGGTTTCGATTTTATCTTCGTCAGAAATGCACTCATATGTATTTCTGACGAAAATATAATCAAAACCGGTTAAATACATCACTTGCATTGTGAAGATATTCGTTCTCATTCTTACCTTTCTACAAGACAATACTCTTGTAGACGATACCGACAATTTGGTGTGTTGGTTGTGCTCATTATAACGAGGCTGTTGGAAATCACACTATTCATATAATCACTGTTTTTAATATTCCTTTTCTTATCTTATTACAATATGCCTTATTTCCATTTCATCATTCACTGACTTGTATCATTGTTACTTTGATCAATGGGAAACAAAAAATAAGATGGTAATGCTAGTAAAAATAATAGTAGCACTGTAGTGATGATGATGGCAGTAATACTAATACTCATATCTATAACACTGGGAATAATAGCAATGATAATAGCAACAACAATAGTAACAGTAATAAAACCAATAATTATAACAAAAAAAGCTATATTAGTAATACTATTATCAGGATGGAAAAATATGCCTACAACAAGAAGAAGAAATGTGAAAAAATATGACTATAAGGAAAACAATAATAATAACATCGATAATCAACCGGAATATTAAAACAATATAATATATTATGATTGATGTGAATAACTGATTAAACCGGGATCGGTATTTCCGTGAAAACATAAATATGAGGCAATGTGCAAACATGTTTACGTAACGTTGAGGTTTGATGCTTATAATCTTTCTTTTTTTACGAGGAAAGGGGGGGGGGGTTAGGGTCGGGCTTATGCCTTTGAAAAATCTAAACAAACTCTTTCTCACGACTTTTTTATTATTATTATTATGCTGCTCAGCACGTCAAAAATCAATCATCTACCTAAGAACACTCTTCGCCCTTTTTCTTAACTAATCCAAAGTTTTTTTCCAGATAAACGAAATGGATTTTTTGTGCGCGGAAATTCTCAATACCTGTAGCGGGCAATTACCTGGAATCCGGTCGCCATAACAAGTGTGTATTGTTCGGATAATTAGACATCGGATCTTGAGAGGCTTCAGCATATGGGAGTCAAAGGAACCCACCATTAGCAGGGGTGTGCTGACATGGCCGTGTGTGCAGCTATGTCATGTGTGTTTGTGAGGTTCTGTGTGCGTTTATTTTGTATGTATTTACGTCTGTAGAATGTATTGATTGATTTGTTTGTTTGTTTCTTTGGGCTGTTCAGGTCTATTTGTTTACTTCCATTGATACGTAGATCTGCAGTCATTTAATGCTCATGAAATATTTTCAGTGTCATCGTTACATAAATTTCCAATTATCTTTTATACTTATTCCTTTACTCATTACTTAGTGCACAAAGGACGAGCCTATTCATTTATTGTACAAAGAAAAGGGTCGAGTAACAGGATTATGGAGTGATGGCGTAAGTACGAAGTTATAATCGTGTAGTTAGGTGTTGTGTGCTTCTCGACTCGTTATACTTTAGAGGAACTTGTGTTTCACAACAATATCATCGTGAGAGAGTTTGACGTTGTTGTTTTTTTTTTTTTTTTTTTTTTTTTTTTTTGTGGGATGCGATTCCCTTTCCTCTTTGATGTAATAGGATTGCATTTCGAAAGGTCTTTATTCCATCTCTTTATGTGGTAATGTGGCATTTCCTCCTTGATATGATAGGCAAGAATTCTCTCTGTTCCTGGAATGTAAATACGTAATGAAGTCAGACATTTGTGTGTAACAGATTACGAGTATTGACACGATATGACTTGCGCTTTTACAGTACAGACTTAGATTGGATATACGTCAAGACTTTTCACTAAAATAATGATTCTGCAAGTTTTTTTTATATTAATTTCTATTCGTATGTATTACCTGTGTATAGAAAACGACAAAAAATGTATGTATTTAATGGCTATATTTGTAATTACATGATTTGTTTCAGGGATTTGTCTGTTAATTAGTGTCGTTTGTGACAAAGAAAAATGTCTATG
>NW_020871365.1:193745-198745 GCF_003789085.1 Penaeus vannamei | reverse complement strand
AGGGAGGGGGAGGGAAGAAAGGGAAAAAGGGGGAGGAGAGGAGGGGGGAGAGGAGAGGAGGGGGAAGGGGAATAAGAGGGAGGAGAGAGAGAGGAAGAGAGAGAGATGCGGAGAGAGAGAGAGAGAAGAAAGGGGAGAGAGAGAGAGAGAGAGAGAGAGAGAGAGAGAGAGAGAGAAAAGGGAGAGGAGAGAGGAGAGAGGAGGGGGGAAGGGAGTGGGGAAGCGTGGATAGAGAGAGGGAGAGAAAAGAGAAGAGATGAGATGAGAGAGGAGAGAGAGAGGAGAGAGAGAGGAGAGAGAGGAGAGAGGAGAGAGAGAGAGAGAGAGAGAGAGAGAGGAGAGAGAAGAGAGAAGGGGGAGGTGGGGGGAGGGAGGCAGCGTGGGAGAGAGAAAGAGAGAAGAGATGAGAGAAGAGAGGAGAGAGAGAGAGAAGGAGGAGAGAGGAGAGAACGAGAGAGAGAGAGAGAGATGAGAGAGGGAAGAAAGAAGAGAGAGAGAGAGAGAGAGAGAGTAGGGAGGGAGGGAGGGAGCGGGAAGAAGAGAGAGAGGAAAGGAGGAGGAAAAAAGGAAGGAGAGAGAAGAGAGTAGTGAGAGAGAGGAGGAGAGAGAGAAGAGAGAGAGAGAGAAGAAAGGGGAGAAAAAGGGAAGGAGAGAGAGGACGAGAGAGGGGTAGAAGGGAGGGAGGAGGACGGGGAGAAGAGAAAAAAAAAGAGAGGAAGAGAGAGAGGAGAAGAAGAGAGGAGAGAGAGAGNTAAAATAAGTGGGTTATTTAAGAGCAAATAAGGGGATTTAAGAGCAAGTGAGGGGATTCAGAGGCAAATAAAGGGATTTAGAAGCAAATAAGGGGATTAAGAAGCAACCAAGGGGATTTCGGAACAAATAAGGGGATTTAGAAGCAAATAAGGGGATTTCGAAGTAGATAAGGGGAACAAATAAGAGGATTTAGAAGCAAATTAAGGGATTTAGAAGCAAACAATGGGATTTCGGGACAAATAAGAGGATTTAGAAGCAAATAAGGGGAGTGAGAATCAAACAAAGGGATTTCGGAACAAATAAAGGGATTTAGAAGCAAATAAAACAAAAAGCGTCACAGCAAGAGAATATCCATGTTCACAAATGGAATTAAAACTAAATCTTTCCATCTCGAAAATCTACTTCATATTATCACTCTTCTACTTCGTTATCACTACCATCATCACTGTTATTGTAATTATCATCACCATTCGTCTTATTTTCAAACATATCCTCACTTTAACTCTATGTCTTTTTTTTCAAGATTTTGCAAGATGCAATACAGGCTGAACAGAGAGATATATGCCATTAATTTTCGACTCTAGGGGCTGTCATGAATATGAAAATGGTTACAATGTTGATTATTTTAATTAAGTGATGACGAGAGAGGGAGATATAAATATATATATATATATATATATATATATATATATATATATATATATATATATATAATCATATTATATGAATATATTTATATATATATTATATATATATATATATATATTATATATATTTATATATATAATTATATATATATATATATAATTATATATATTATATATATAATTATATATAGATGATTATATATAATCATATGATTATATATGAATAATGATTATTTCAATAATTAGACTTATTGGTTATCGTGATAATGATAGTAATGATCATCGTTTTGATGAATAGAGTGATGACTTTTAAGGAATAGGGATGATGATGATGATGATGATTATAATGATGAGAAGATAATGATGCTATGATGATAATGACGATTATAATGATGAGAAGATAATGATGCTATGATGATAATGACGATTATAATGATGAAAAGATAATGATGCTATGATGATAATGACGATTATAATGATGAGAAGATAATGATGCTATGATGATAATGACAATGATGAGGTTAATGGTGACGATGCTATTAGTCGAATAGTGGTGATTACATTGATGATGTTAATGATGATGATGATGATGATGATTACTTATACTAATAGTAATGAAGGTAATGATGATGATGATGATGAGAATAAAAGCAATGGGAATAAAAGATGTTAGGATGATAGTAATGACAATGATGATGACAAAGGTATAATGATAAGAAATATAATCATTATGATAATGATAACAGTGATAATAATAACAATGACGATGATACTTATAATGATGATAATGATGATTTATGAAGATGAAAATGATGATAGTAATGAAATGAATAATGGTACTGATGATAATGATAATAAAATGATGATGATGATTATAACACTAACAACAGTAATAATAGTAGTAATGATAACAATAATAATGATATAATGATGATGCTAACGATAGTAATATTGACAGTAATGATAACGATAACAATGGAAATAATAATGATAATAACAATGAATACTATAATGACGATAATCATTATGATAATGATTACTAGTATCATAATCCTTTTAATAATCAATATCATTTTTTTATCATACTGTAATGGTACTAAATATTATAATGCTATGAATAGTAATAATGATAATGATAACAATGATAAACATAATGACAAAAAATATTAAGGACTACAATAAAAATAAAATGATAATGACAATAATGACAATAACAACAATAATAGTCCTAATAATAAGGATAATATACTTATTGGTTATTATGATAATAATGATAATATTGATGGTAATGATAATAATAACAGTAATAATAATAATGATAATAATAATGAAGAGAATGAGATAATGTTGATAGTGATGATAATGATGATAATAATAATAATAATAATAATAATAATAATAATAATAATAATAATAATAATAATGATAATGATAATGATAATGATAATGATAATGATAATAACAATAATAGTATCAGGATGATGGTATGATGATGATAAGGATGATAATGATTATAATGATAAAAATAATAATAATGCTAATAATAGTAGTAATAATAATAATTATTATTATTTTTATTATTATTATTATAACAATAATAATCATAGTAATGATAATAATAATGATGATGATGATAGGAATGAAGTTAATGATAACAATGATAATAACAACAGCAACAGCAACAATAATAATAATAATGATAATAATAATAATAGTAATAATGATAATAACTATGATGAAAATAATAACAATAATGATAATTTTGATAATAACAATAATAATATTAACAATAACATTACTACTAATAATAATGATAATGTCGATAGTGATAAACACAGAAATAGTAATCATAATAATAATAATGATAATGATAATAACGAAAATAATAAAACTGGAACAATAAAGATGAGAATGATAACTATAATAACAATAATAGTAACAGCGGCGCCAGTGATGATAAAAATGGATAATTATGAGATAAAAATGATTATCTAACCTAACATGAAAATCCCGTTGTGTGTATAAACTGACCGAAAAATTTTTTTTATTCACCCGAGGAAAAAATAACATATATATATATATATATATATATATATATATATATAGTATATATATATATATATATATATATATATATATATATATATATATATATATATATACATATATATATATATATATATATATATATTTTTACACACACACAATTTGACATTTTATTTTTTATCTATTTATTCATTATTCATTTATTCATTTACTGTTTATTTATTCATTCATTTTGTGTGAGAGAGAGAGAGAGCGGAGGTGATAAAGGTGAAGATAATAATAATAATAGTTACCCCTATTACCAATTGCCAATGCAATAGGGGTAACTAATGCAAACATTTAAAAAATCAACAAAATTTAATGGATTCTAAGTTAAACTATTTTCATAACTTCATATCCTGAAAACCAACGAACAAAGTAACCAACACGACCAAAGACTTTACTGCTATATAATAATAATAATGATAATATTGATAACAATAATACTGTTGATGATGATGATAAGAATAATGATGATAAAAATAATGATAACAAAGTGATAATCATTATAACAATAATAGCAGCAATGAGTATAATGACAATGATGACAATAAAAATAATAATAGTAATGATAACAATAAATGAAATAAGAATAATAACAATGATGATAATGACAGTAATAATATCATAAATAATCATACGGTTATTAGCAGTTAAACTGATGATAATTATAATGATAAAACTAATTTCAGTTCTTTTAATAATAGTAATGATAATTAAGACTAAAACGGCGTGAGGGACCCTGCTCGAGGCTAGGAAGAGTAAGCATTTAAAGTAACGGTTTTCCTTTTCTAATTAAAAGTCCTATCACTTCCGAGCGAATTCCTGACGTAATATCCAGTCATCATCACAACAGGAACAACAACGACATGAACAACAAGAACAAACAAAGAAAAAAAAAAAATAAAAATAAAAGATAATTTTCTTTTCCACATCTCCCCCCCCCCCACACACACAACAATAACACTAACTGCAAGAACAAAGAAACAAGCAAAGTAAAAAAAAAAAAAAAAAAATCTCATTTTCTATCCCCCCCCAAAAAAAAAGGACAAAATTGATGAAATATTTAATTCCAGCCAATCTACCTAAACAGCCCAAGAGACAAACACTGCACCATCATAAGGAAGAAACAAAAAAACAATAGATGGCGTTGGAACAGGTCGACTCGCTCAGCCCTGTCGCAAACAAGCAAGTCTGAACTGTTACTGTAGTCACGTGTCAGCTGATGAGGTTAATCCCATTCTGGATATATCGATTATCAGCTGGTCTGGCCTCATTATCATAGTTGTGTTTTTACCATTGTCATTTGCTGTTTATGATTCCGTTATCATCCTCATCCTCAGTATTGTTTTCATTATTCTTGTTATGGTTGTTTTGTTGTTATTAATAGCATTTGTGCTTTTGTTATCACTTTGTTATCGTTATCATTCCTGTTGTTATTATCTATGTCTTTATTGTTGTCACTGTTATTGCGATTGTCATTTTCATCATCAGCAGCATAATAATTACTTTTAC
>NW_020871365.1:186245-188745 GCF_003789085.1 Penaeus vannamei | reverse complement strand
ACCACCTCCTTCATCCACTCCTTCATCCACCTCCTTCACACCTCCTTCATCCACCTCCTTCACACGACCTCCTTCATCCACCTCCTTCACCACACGACCCCCTCCTTCAATCCAACCTCCCTTCACACGACCTCCTTCATCCACTCCTTCACCCCTCCTTCATCCACCTCCTTCACCTCCACCTCCCTTCATCCACCTCTCTTCAATCCACCTCCTTCATCCACCTCCTTCACCTCCTTCACCACCTCTTCATCCACTCCTTCTTCCACCTCCTTCCATCCTCCTTCATCCCCTCCTTCACACCTCCTTCCATCCACCCTTCTCATCCACCTCCTTCCTTTCATCCACCTCCTTTCACACCTTTCATCCACCTCCTTCATTCCATCCACTCCCCTCCTTCATCCACCTCCTCATCCATTCCCCATTCCTTCATTCTCCACCTCCTTCCACATCCACCTCCTTCATCCAACCTCGACCTCCTTCATCCACCTTCCTTCATCCATCACCTCCTTCATCCACCTCCCTTCACCTCCCCACCTCCTTCATCCACCTCCTTCACACGACCTCCTTCATCCACCTCCTTCATCCACCTCCTCCATCCACCTCCTTCATCACCTCCTTCACACGGCACCTCCTTCATCCACCTCCTTCATCCCCCTCCTTCATCCACCTCCTTCATCCACCTCCATCGCCTGACCAGCTCTCGCCATTGCCTCGGCTGAGAAATGACCAAGAGAATTGTTGACACTTTTGATGTCTTCACTTCACGGGGTCGAGTGGAATCTGCTTTTGTTGTTGTGTTTGTTGTTTGTTGTTAGTGGTGGTGGTTGTAGTTGTTATGATTATGATGGTGATGTTGATTGTTATTATTGTTATTATTATTGTTATTATTGTTATTCATTATTCATTATCATCATCACATCATCATCCATCATCATCATCATCATCATCATCATCATCATCATCATCATTATATATTATTATATTAATTATCCTTATTTTTATCATTATGGCATTATTATAATCCTCATCATTATCATTATCATTATTATTATTAGCTACTACTACTACTACTCCTACTACTACTATTAGCATTATCATTACTGTTTATTATTATTGATATCAATATAAGTTTTGTTCTTATTATTACATTCCATCGATAATTAAAAATACTTCTTAGTCATGTCTTTATTATAAGAAAATTGTCTCAAGAATGCGCTTAAGATCATCTTATCTCGTGCACTGTCATTAGTAGTAGTTGCAGTCTTGCTGTTATTATTTTTATCGATATCATTGCTTTTGTTATCATGATTGTTATTGTCATTATTAGTATTGTTGTCTTTTCGTTGTTGTTGTTGTTGTTGTTGTGTTGTTTGTAGGAATAGGAATATTAGCATTTTTATCTTTTTTGTTATTGTCACTTTTGTTGTTATTTCATTGTTCATCATTATCATCATGTTACTGTTACTATTGTTGTTATTGTTGTTGTTGTTGTTGTTGCTGTTATTATTATTATTATTATCATTATTATTACCAGTCGGGTTATCATTACCATTATTTTTGATGATGTTATATCATTATTGTCATCATCAGCATAATTGTTTATTGTTATTATTATTAATTATTATTACTCATTATTATTATTATTATTATTATTATTATTATTATTATTATTATTATTATTATTATTATTATTATTATTAATTATGCTATCATTACCATCATTTTTGTTGATGCTGTTATCATCATCATCATCAATCATCAATCATCATCATCATCATCATCATCATCATCATCATCATCATCAATCATCACCATCATCATCATCATCATCATCATCATCATCATCATCATAATCATCATCATCTCATCATCATCATCACTTATTGTATTATATTATTGCCGTCACTTCCAGCAAAATAAAAAGAATAACATACAAAACGCCACAACAACAAAACCAACAAACAGACACAAAAAAAACGAAAACGAAAACGAAAGAAAGAAAAAAAATCTAAAAATTTTTTTTAAAAAGTTTTCCCCTCCTCCTCCCCCTCAGCTGACCCCGTGTCCCCGGCGGCGCCTCAGCTGCCGTCTTACCACCTAGGGAATCAGGTTCAATACCCTCCTGTTCCCCCTTTATGGTTTTGAGGTCGATCGTACGCTTCTCTGGTTTTAAGGGAGAGGGGAAGGGGGTGGGGGAGGGAGGGAGGGGGTGGGGGTGGGGGTGGGGGTAGGGGTGTGGGTTGGGAGGGAGGGAGGAGGGAGGAGTTGGAGGGAGGGGGAGGGGAGGGAGAAGGGAGGAAGGGACGGGGGAGGGAGGGGGAGGGAGGGAGGGGGGAGGGAGGGAGGGAGGGAAGGGAGGGAGGGAGGGAGGGAGGGGAGGGAGGAGGGAGGGGAGGGAGGGAGGGAGGGAGGGGGAAGGGAGGGGAAGGGAGGGGAAGGGAGAGGAGGGAGGGAGGGGGAGAGGAGGAGGGAGGGGGGGGGAGGGAAGGGGGAAGGG
>NW_020871365.1:156245-176245 GCF_003789085.1 Penaeus vannamei | reverse complement strand
TCTCTCTCTCTCTTCCTCTCTCTCTCTCTCTCTCTCTCTCTCTCTCTCTCTCTCTCTCTCTCTCTCTCTCTTCTCTCTCTCTCTCTTCTCTCTCTCTCTCTCTCTCTCTCTCTCTCTCTCTCTCTCTCCTCTCTCTCCTCACTCCCTCCTCCCTCCCTCCCTCCCCTCCTCTCCCTCTCCTCTCTCTCTCATTCCCTCTCTCTTTCCCTCTCTCTCTCATTCCCCCCCTCTCTCTCTCATTCTCTACTTCCTCCTTCCTCCTCTCTCCTTCTCTCCTTCTCTTCCTCTCACTCCTCCCTTCTCATTCCCTCTCATCCCCTCCGCCGCAGATGATGGGCACAAACGACACATATCGAGGAGCGGAGGACGACCTTTGGTTTGACCTCGCTCGTCACGCTGTCGGTGGTCATCGCGGCTGTGGTCGTGTCAGAGGTCAGCGGCGGGTTCTCCTGCGTGAGTCGTCCCTGCGTCCATGGGATCTGCGTCGACCATCTGAACAGGTGGGTTTGGTTTTTCTTTTTTTTTTTTTTTTGGCTGGTGGTGTGTTTGTTTGTTTTTTCTTTTTGTGGTTTATTTTCTCTCTTTGCGTTGGTTCTCTCCTTTTCTCTCTCTCGATCTCTCCCATTTCTCTTTCTTCTCTTTCTTCTCTCTCTCTCTCTCTCTTCTCCCTCTCCCTCTGCTCTTCTTCTCTCTCTCTCTCTCTCTCTCTCTTCTCCTCTCTCTCTCTCTCTCTCTCTCTCTCTCTCTCTCCTCTCTCTCTCTCTCTCTCTCTCTCTCTCTCTCTCTCTCTCTCTCTCTCTCTCTCTCTCTCTCTCTTCTCTCTCTCTCTCTCTCTCCTCTCTCTCTCTTCTCTCTCTCTCTCTCTCTCTCTCTCTCTCTCTCTCCTCTCTCTCTCTCTCTCTCTCTCTCTCTCTCTCTCTCTCTCTCTCTCTCTCTCTCTCTCTCTCTGTCTCTGTCTCTGTCTCTCTGTGTTATATTTTTGGATTGTGGGTTTGTGAATAATGATGTATTTTATGGAGTTTTTAGTAGATTGTAGTTTGTTTGTATATTGTATGTGCATGTTTATTGTCACACACACAGACATAGACATAAACACGCATACACAACCCCTTCCACACACAGAAACCCAATTACTCCACCCCTTCACCTTCCATCCACCACCCTCTCCACTCCACTCCATCCCACCCCTACAATTTATCCACCCCTTCCACCCCGCCCCGCAATTACTCCACCTCACCCCTCCACTCCACCCATCCCACAATTACCCACCCACCCCAAAATTCTCTACCCCCACCTCCGCTCCACTCCACTCCACCCCCACAATTACTCCACCCCTCCCTCCATTCCAACCTACCCCAAAATTACTCCACCCCACCCCCTCCACTCCACCCCCCGCAATTACTCCATCCCACCCACCCCCCCCACCCACTCCTCCACTCCCCACCCACCCCACACTCCACACACCCCTCCCCCCCCACAAACACCACACGGCCTTACGCATAACAAGTGCCCATGACCGCAGCTCGTACTCGTGTTTCTGCACCGACGGCTACACGGGGCTACAGTGCCAAACGGACTGGGACGAGTGCTGGTCCGCCCCGTGCCAGAATGGTGCCACGTGCGTCGACCAGGTAGCGGCACTCAGCTGTTTGTGTCCGTCGGGTTATACGGGTAAGTTTTGGGTGTGGTTTGTTCCTCTCTTTTTTGACTTCGTTTTTTCCTTTTTTGTTCACGTTTATTGGGGATTTTCGTGTGGGGGATGTCAACAGTTGTCCCAGTTTGCAATTTTTATTATTATTATTATTATTATTATTATTATTATTATTATTATTATTATTATTATTATTATTTTAGTTTTTAGTTTTTTCCCCTTTTTCTGAATATGAGATTAACAGCCGACTCTGCAAATTTTATTCACGCATTTTTTTTCCATTTTAATATTGATATCATCTGACATTATCACATTATCTACTTTTTTTTTAGTGAAGTCAACTGACAACTCAATTTGAAAAACAATTATCCAGGTTTTTTATCTCTTTCTTTCTTTCTTTTCGTCTTTTTTTCTAAGAATTAGATAAACTTCTGACTCAGTTTGCAAAGTTTAGTCATTTCTATCTTTTTTTTTCTCTCGGCTTTTCATTTGAAAATGGATCTACGTATTTAATTTTTCCCCTTTCTTTTCTGTTTTTTTTTTTCTACTTATTCTATTTTTCCGTTCTCTTTCCATTTATTTGTTTTATTTTATTTTATTTATTTATCTTTTTTTGGGGGGGGCTCACTCAATTACAATTTTATTATTATTTATTGTTTATTTATTTATTATCTTATGTTATTATTATTATTATTATTATTATTATTATTTTATATAATTTTCCGACTCACTTAACACTTCATCTACGTATTGCATTTTCCCATCTTTTTCCTTTCCTTTATTTATCTTTAGTCTCTTTTATCATTATTATTATTATTATTATTTAATTATTATTATTATCAATATATTTTATCAATATATCTTTCATAGATTATTTAATTATTATTATTATCTGATTTTATCAATATATCTTTCATAGATTTATATTTTATCTGCTCTATCACATCTTCCAGGGGAGTTTTGCGAGAGTGAAATCAACGAGTGCCAGAGTAACCCGTGCCAAAATAATGGCACTTGCATCGACCTCTTGGACCACTACGTGTGCACGTGTCCGGTCGGCTATTCAGGTAAGATGAGGGACAAATGAGGGAAAATGAGGAAGAGATGAAAGGGAGGAAATGATGAGTGCAAGGTGAGAGGAAATGAGGAAGGTATAAGTGAAAAAATGAGAGGAAATGAGGAAGAGATAAGTGAAAAATGAGAGGAAATGAGGGAGAGATAAGAGGAAATGAGGAAGATGTAAGTGAAAAAATGAGAGGAAATGAGGGAGAGATGAGTGGGAAATGAGGAAGAGGTGAGAGAAGATATGAGGAAATGAAAAGGTGAGTGGGAAATGGTGAGAAAATGAGGAAAAGATGGGTGGAAAATGAGAGGAAAGAATTGAGGAAGAGATGAGTGGAAAATGAGGAAGAGATGAGTGGAAAGTGAGAGAAAATGAGGAAGAGGTGAGAGAAAGATGACAGAAAATGAAATGAATGGGAAATGGGAGAAAATGAGGAAGAGATGAGTGGAAAATGAAAGAAATGATTAAAATGTGAGAGGAAAGGAGGAAGAGATAATAGAAAATGAGTAAAAGATGAGAGGAAAATGATAAATGAGTAGAAATGAAAGAAAACGAGCAAAAGATAAGAGAAAATGAGAAGATGAAAGGATATGAGTAAAAGATTTTTTAAAACTGGATTAAAGATGAGGGAAAAATGAGTAAAGAATATAAGGTTAATGTATATGATTTATAAATCATATTATTATTATTCTCCGTCTCTTCTTATTCTTCATCATTTTTTCTTGTTCTTCATCATCCTATTCTTACTCTTCATCATCTTTTTTCTTGTTATTATTATTCTTGTTCTTCATCATGTTTTTTCTTGTGTTTCATCATCTTTTTCTTGTTCTTCATCAATTATTTATTGTCTTCATCCTATTCTTGTGTTATCCATCCTATTCTAATTCTTCCTTATCCTTTCTTATTCTTCATCATCTCATTCTTATTCTTTATATTTTTCTTATTCTTCATCATATTATTCTTATTCTCCATCATCTCATTCTTGTTTTTTCATATTATTCTTAGTATTCATCCTATCCTTATTCTTCATCATCCCATTCCTATTCTTCATCCCCCTATCCTTATTCCCCATCCCCCTATCCTTATTCTTCACCCCTTATTCTTGCTCTCCATCATCTTCATTCCATATCATTAATATTCTCCATCCCCCTCCCTATTCTTCACCATCCTATCCTTATTCTTCACCCCCCTATTCTTGCTCTCCATCATCTCATTCCTATATCATTAATAATTCTCCATCCCCCTATCCCTATTCTTCACCATCCCCTATCCTTATTCTTCACCATCCCTATCCCTATTCTTCACCCCCCTCCTATTCTTGCTCTCCATCATCCCATTCCTATATAAATTAATATTCTCCATCCCCCTATCCCTATTCATCACCATCCCCTATCCTTATTCTTCACCCCTCCCTATTCTTGCTCTCCATCATCTCATTCCTATATCATTAATATTCTCCATCCCCCTATCCCTATTCATTCATCACCCCCCCCCATCCTTATTCTTCACCGCCACCTCCTATTCTTGCTCTCCATCATCTCATTCCTATATCATTAATATTTCCATCCCCTATCCCCTATTCATCACCATCCTATCCTATCCTTATTCTTCACCCCCCCCTATTCTTGCTCTCCTCAGGTGTCAATTGCGAAATAGATGTGAGTGTCTGCAACGCCACGGACTTGTCTATCGGCGACGGCCCCAGGTGTCTCCACGGGGGCGTGTGTGTGGACGGCCCCGCCCTCACCTACACCTGCGACTGCCCCTCAGGTATGTGGAGATTGGGGGGGGGGGTATGTCGGGGGAGGGGGGGTATGTGGAGGTTGGTCGGGGGGGGTAGGTGGAGGTTGTGGGGTATGTGGGGATTGGAAGGGGGATATGTGGGGGATTGGTGGGGGTATGTGGGGGATTGGTGGGTATGTGGGGGGTATGTTGAGATTGGTGGGTATGTGGTGATTGGGGTTTGCGGAGAATGGGTGGTACGAGGGAATTGGGGGCTATGTGGTGAGTTATGTGGAAATTGGGGTTATGTTGATGAGTAAGTGGAGATTGGGGGCTGTGGGGATTTCGAGGGTATGTGGGTAAGGTATGTGAAGATTGTGGGCTATGTCGTGAAATATGTGGAGATTTGAGGGGCTATGTGTGTGTGTGTGTGCAGGATAGGAAAGAATGGAGACAGTGGAATAAGCTAGCTGAAGCTTAGGAAGGGAAGGTCAGAAAATGAAGCAGAGCTATGTGGGTGAGGTATGTGGAGATTGAGGGGGGTGGTTATGTGAAGTATAAGGGCGTGGATATACATAAGAATACACGAAATTATAGGGACAGGTATAAAGACATAAGAAAATGCATACGTATGATTTAACACACAATTTACAGATATAAATGTGGATGCAAACAAAGACACAAACACACACAGATTACAAACACAAATACAGACAAGATAAGCATAAAAACTTATCAAAATAAAATAAAAAAGAAACATATATAACATGAAAATACAGACAACATAAACAGATAACACACACACACAAAAGACACATAAAAACAGATAAACACACACACAGACAACATAAACAGATATATATACACCACACAACAGACAACATAAACAGATAAACACACACACACAACAGACAACATAAACAGATATACACACACACAACAGACAACATAAACAGATATACACCTACACAACAGACAACATAAACAGATATACACACACACACAGACAACATAAACAGATAAACACACAACACAACAGACAACATAAACTGATATACACACACAAACCAAAACAAAGACGTAACCCTCTACGCCCACGCCCGCCCACACAACAAACAAACACACACACAAGACCGCAACAAGTTAGCAAGACGTTAGGACATCATGCAAAGAAATCATGAAACTCGTGCGGTCCAAGACACTAAAAAAGGAAAAGCCAATTTCACCGGTGAAATGAGAGAAGAAAGAAGAAGAAGATGATGAAGAGGAAGAGGAAGAAGAAGATGATGATGAGAAGGAAGAAGAAGAAGGAGAAGAGAAGGAGGAGAAAGAAGAAGGAAGTAGAAGAAGATAAAGAAGAGAAGGAGAAGAAGAAGAAGAAGAAGAAGAAAAAGAAAAAGGAAAAGAAAAAGAAGAAGAAGAAGAAGAAGATGAGGAAGAAGAAAAAAGAAAAAACAGTTTATTATCCAAAATCTGTCATGGTTGATAGCGAAGGGTTTATAAATAGCACGTTGTTCTCCCTTCCAAACAAGGAGGTTAGGTACTCTACAAAGGCCATTTAACCTTAAAGACCATTTAACCTTAAATCTTCCAAAACAAGCGGTCTTTTTAAGCACACCGGGGGAGGTAAAGAGGTCTATTAGTCCCCATGGAAAAAAGGGGGTTCCAGACCAGACCTAATTAGACCAGTGGCTCCGCATCGATTAGAGAAGAAGTTAAAAAAATAAAACGAAAAATCTGTGTACGAAGACGATCGCGTGCGGACCGGGCGAAGGTACCCCGCGGACTCTCCCTAAATTGCAAAAAGAAATTACGGACGTCTTGCAAGGCGCGGACAGCCCTTGGGAGAGTGGTTGGAGGATAAATGGAAGAGAAAAAATAATAATGCGTGTGTGAGAGAGAGGGAGAGAGCGAGAGAGACAGAAAGAGAGAGGGAGAGGGAGAGGGAGAGGTGTATAAATTCTGTTTATTTGACGATGGTAGAATCAGTTACGATTTTAAGCTTATATTTAGAGTTTCTATGAATATTGGGATTGAATGTTTGACTAAAATACAAGAGTAGAATTGGCAGAAAAACACAATGCACAAACTAGATTTATTGAAGTACTTCAGTAAATCTAGTTTGTGCATTGCGGGGTTTTCTACCATAGTATCAACACGATAGTGATTTTTTCATTCGAGTGGAAATATTTGTTATAGACTTAAATACTAAACATAATTCGCATATCTCCAACTATATCAGTGGGACATTGTCTATGCACATCAAGGATTATTCGAATAATGGCGGTATCTGGCATCTCATGCATCATCATGAAATCGGAATATCGCATAGATACGACTCCTATTAAGATCAAATCCGGTGACGTACGGTGACGATAGATAGGATAAATAATCCGATATTTATCCGAGAGCCTTACGATGTTTTCTTTCGACTTCCAGATGTACGATGACGGTCGTTGGCGGTCGGTATTTGGGAGGGAGGGGGTTAATCACTAGGCACCGCACGCCAACTCATCTTTATTACGGGGGGGGGTTGTCGGGCGCAAGTAAGCTCTGGGATCCTCTGTCTCGATCCTCAAAAATCTTTATTAATGCTTTGTTGCTCTGCGGTTAGAAAAAAAGACGAATAAAAAAAAGGAAAACAAACCGTCGTCAGTTTGAATTTTCGCCATCGTGCGGAGCGGTCACGTGATCAAGAGTATTTGGACTGGTAAGCGCTGAGTTATGGCGTCAGAGCTGACAGTGATTATGCTGTTATGCGACACCGCTGCAATGCTAATTCTTGCTGCATGCCTGTGTTAGGTATGCCAAAGAGCAGTGCTGCAACGACACAGTAGAACGTAATTTCTTTTTGCCAGTCTCTGCAAAGCCTTCGTCTCGAACCATCTCGCTAGCGCCACCGACTCTGTCATGGGACCTTGTCTATGACTTATGTCAGTTCGTGTCATGTGTCACGTGATGAATCTTTCTTAGCATACCAGCAGGCCGCAATCACGTTTACATTCATGCGCCCTTTTTATTTACCTTCTCCCTCCTCCTACACACACAAAAATCAATTACAAACTAAAAAAAAAAAAAAAAAAAAAAAAGAAAACATGCACGATTTCTCTAATCTTCATCGTAACATCGAATTCAAATTAAATTATATATATATAGCATAAGGTACCAAGTAACTCATTAAAATCCCCCAAAATTCGTTACATCCTTAACCTTTCCCTTAGTTCGTGGCGCTGCAAGCACACGACAAGCAAGCAGAACGTAGTCAGAGAGGAAAGACAATTGCCTGTAACATTAATAGGCAAGGGAGGGGTTACCTGCGCACGCTATGTCGTCTACTTCTTTTGTTCAGAGACTGTCCCTTCCCCTCCCTTCTTCGCCTCCCCTTCTCCTACCTCCTCCCCCAGCCCGTCCTTCGCTAAGCCACGTCTCTCTTCTTTCCACTCCCTCCCTCCCGCCCTCTCCTCCTCCTCCTCCCTCTCTCCTCCTCCTTTTCCTCCTACCCTCCTCCTCCTCCTTCTCCTCTTCCTCTCTCTTCCTCCTCCTCCTCCCCTCCTACCCTCTCTCCTCCTTCTCTTCCCTTCTACTTTCCCTCTCTCCTCCTCCTCCTACCCTCTCTACTCCTCCTCCTTCTCCCAACTCTCCCTCCTTCCTCCCTCTGCTCTCGCTCCTTCTCCTGCCCTCCCTCCTCCTCCTACTCTCCCTCCCTTCTTCTCTCCTCTCTCCTCCTAGTCTCCCTTCCTTCTCCTACCCTCCCTCCCTTCTCCTCCTCTCCCTCTCTTCCCTTTTGTTTTCACGTCCAAATATCTTTTTTATTGTGAGTTTACCTCCTCGCTTTATTTTCCTTTCTATGCTTCTATTTTCTGTTCGTGCTTTCTTCCATATCTTCCATTCTTCCTTTAATCTATATTATTATGTTGTCTCCTCTTTTCTCGTTTATTCGGTTTTCTTTTTATTCTTTCATTCGTGTTTGCATTTTTCTGTTTCTTTGTTTTTCATTCTTCATTTTTTTTTTTTTTTTTTTTTGCGTTTCCTTGCTTTATTATTCCTTTCTACGCCTACTCTCTTGAATCTTCTTTATTCTATTTATTTCCTTTCCCCCTTTCGCCTTCTACCCTGATTCCATTTCTCTATTTATTTTCTCGTATTTTTTCACCCCACCATATTTATTATCTTAAATGTCCTTCCTCCATTTGGTTATTCCTTTTGTTTTGAATGTTCTTTATCAACTTTCTTTTTATTTTTATTTCTTTTTCTTTTTCTTTTTTTTTGTTTTGTTTGTTTTTATTCTTCCGTTTTTTTGTTTTTTGTTTTTTGGTCTCGTATTTTTTCGAGACAAAAAAAAAAATATATGCATAAGACAGTGTGCTTATGCATTTGCACTTGCAGACAATATTTGATGGAGGATATTCCGTACTTAAATGTATATTCTAACGGAAAAGAAATATATATATATATATATATATATATATATATATATATGTGTGTGTGTGTGTGTGGTGTGTGTGTGTGTGTGTGTGTGTGTGTGTGTGTGTGTGTGTGTGTGTGTGGTGTGTGTGTGTGTGTGTGTGTGTGTGTGTGTGTGTGTGTGTGTGTGTGTGTGTGTGTGTGTATTTAACCTAATCCCAAACCAACAAATTCAAACAGCGATTCAGGGAGGCGATATATTTCCCGCCATTTTTTTTTTTTTCCTTTTCTCAAGAACACAAGAGCTGTTGCGTCGAGGCTTGAAAAAGTGCAGAGTCACGGAGGGTCGATCTGGACAATAGATAAGAAAAGGAAAAAAAAAAGAAAAAAGATTTCGTTGAAGATACTCAGGTCTTCTGTTGTTCCCGATCGATGTGTCCTTTCGCTCCGGGTGCGTGCGTGAACACCTGTTATGATAGGAGTTGAGTTTGTTTTTGTTCAGTGTTCATGAGTTGTTATTTATTCATTATTTATTTATCTATTTATTATTATTATTAATATTATTCTTATTTTTTATTTTTATTATTTTTTTTTTTTTTGGTAGTGCGTATCCCTTCTTCCAGAATAAGTTATTCACACAAATGGGGAAGCACACATACATACACACACAAACCGTAGCTATTCACAATTTACAAAACAATAATAACAATAACAACAGCTATATCATTTCTACTGCTAGTACTACCACTATTACGACTACTACTACTACCAGTACTAGCACTGTTACCAACGCTACTACTACTTCTACTACTACTACTATTTCTACGAACACTGCCTTACTGTTTTATCTGTTTTGGGCATTGGTCGTTTGACATTTCTTTCCACTATTTTTTTTTCTTCTTTCTTTCCTTTTCTTTTTTTACAAATAATTTCTTTCTTTTTTTTTTTATATTTTTTGTATACAAATCACACTTATCGTAAAGTGAACACGGGTTTAGTTCGGAGAAGTGAGAAGGTCGGTTGAGGAGACGGTTATGAGGACGGTTACAAGAGTGGATATGAAAATTTGAATAGTAACGGTTATGAGAGCGGTCTGGAGACGGTTATGAGTGCTAGTGAGGACGGTTATAAAGGTGGATTTGAAAATTTGAATATAAACGGTTATGAGAGTGGTCTGGTGACGGTTATGAGGACGATTTTAAAATCAAATACGAAAACGTTTATGAAGACGGTTACGAAGGTGCTTGTGAAAAACGGAAATAAAAACAGTTATGAAGAACGGCCTGGAGACGGTTATACAAGAACAGTTGTTAAAACATGAAATATATATATGAAAATAATTATATCTGATATCAGTTACGAGAACCATAATAACTTTTTCCAAGGTTATCACCACGTTTAGAAAATATGTCAACGAAGACGATTGACAAGCCGACGAACAAGGTTATGAAACTGGTTATGAAAAGGGTTGTGAAGCCTTACGGAGACTCGTCGGCTGACCTTTACGATGTCGACCTTTTCCACTCTCCCTGGGCCGGCTGGAGCGGAAGTGACATCCGGGGCCCCGAACGAGGGAGAAAACGTTGTTCAAATTCTCCCTTTTTCGTTTTTTTTTTTTTTTTTTTTTTTTTTTTTTTTTGTTAATTTTTATGTTTATTTTTTATTTTTTTTTTTTTTTATCTTTTTGTTTTGTTTCATTTTTTCATTTTGTTGATTTTTATGTTTTTTTTTGTTTATTTTCTTTTTATCTTGTTTGTTAATTTGTTTCATTTTTTTTTTTTATGTTTATTTTTCTTTCTTCTTCGTTTTTATCTTGTTTGTTTGATCATTTGTTTAATTGTTTATTTCATATAATGATAAAATATATATATATACACACACATATATGTTATTTTTCCTTTTTTTCTTATCTTTTTTAAAGGGGTAAAGTAGGGTTATTTCTGTTTTAGGTTTTAGTTGTTGTTTTTAGGTCTGTCTCGTTTGTTTGTTTGTTTGTTTGTCTTTCATTTGTTTTATATTTATTTAATTTTATTAGAGTTTTTGTGTCTCTTCCGTTCTTTTGCCGTGTTTTTAAACTCATTTTTTAGATTTAAAGTCTTCAAATTTGCCCAGCCCCCTTTTTTATTTAACCATATTTTTATTTAATTTTTGGATTTTATTTTTATTTTATTTTTTATTTTTTATTTAGTTTGCAAACGTTTTTTTATTCACTTTTTCTTAATTTTTCTCACTATTGATTGGATTTTTTGTTTATTCCATTCTTTTCCTCGTGTACAATAAATGGTAAATACAGAATTTAATAAATATGTAAATACAAATAATGATGATAATATAAAATAAATAGACATTCTGCATTTGTTTCCTACATAATCTACTAACACACTGGAAGTTTATGCCTTTGAGCTAATCCTCTTTTTTCCCTTCACGACATTTTAAGTTTAAGTTAACGTCCTTTTCCTTCTACGGCATTTCCTATTGTTTCCCTCTACGGCAGTTTTTAAGTTGTCTACGGCAAGTTTAAGTTAACTTTTCCTTAATGTCCTTTTTTCCCCTCTACGGCAGTTTTAAGTTAATTTCCTATTTTTTCCCTGTACGTCAGTTTAAGTTTCAGTTGTCCTTTTTTCCCGTATACGGCAGTTTAAGGTTAAGTTAATGTCCTTTTTTTCCCTTTACGGCAGTGTAAGTTTAAGGTAATGTCCTTTTTTCCCTCAACGGCAGTTTAAGTTTAAGGTTAAGTCCTTTTTTCCCACTACGGCAGTTTAGGATTAAATTTATGTCCTTTTTTCCCTCTACAGCAGTTTAAGTTAATTTCCTCTACTGCAGTTTAAGTTTACGTTAATGTCCTTTTTTTCCCACTACGGCAGTGTAAGTTTAAGTTAATGTCCTTTTTCTTCCCACTACGACATCTCCAACTAACGCTCTCTCCCCTCCCCCCCCCCTTCCCCCACGTCGGATGTTTGTGCGTGCGTGCGTGCGTGCGTGCGTGCGTGCAGGGTGGAGCGGCCGGGCATGCGAAGCTGATGTGGACGAGTGCCTGGCCACGCCCTGCTTACATGACGCGGTCTGTCTCAACACTCCGGAGCTTTTGCCTGCGCCTGTCAGTTCGGTAAGTCAAAAGTCGACGGTTTTTTTTTTATTTTTTTTTTTTCTTTTCTTCTCTGTTTTTCTCTCTTTTTTCTTCTTTTTTTTTTCTTTCTTTTCTCTCTCTGCTTTCCTCTATCCTCTCTCTCTTCTCTCTCTCTTCTCTCTCTCTCTCTCTCTCTCTCTCTCTCTCTCTCTCTCTCTCTCTCTCTTCTCTCTCTCTCTCTCTCTCTCTCCTCTCTCTCTCTCTCTCTCTCTCTTCCCTCTGTCTTTTTCTCATTTCCCGCTGTTCCCCTGTGTTAGCTCCTGTTCCTGTATGATTATTTCATGGAATTGGGAAGGAAGAAAAGAAGCCATAAAAAGAAAGGGAGAGAGCAAAATGAGGTGTAAGAGAGAGAGAGAGAGAGAGAGAGAGAGAGAGAGAGAGAGAGAGAGAGAGAGAGAGAGAGAGAGAGAGAGAGAAGAGAGAGAGAGAGAGAAAACGAAAGTGAGAAGAGAAAAAAAGAAGAAAGAAAGGAAAAAAAAAGAAAGACAAAGAAAAAAAAGAGAGATTGCAAAGGAAGCGATAAGAAACGTCCAGATACTGAAAGGACAGCGACAGCGAGAATCTACTAACCGAGTTTACGAAAATGACCTCTAATTACCATAATCAAACCAACCAAATTATTATATATTTTCATAGCCTCTTTCTGGCCTTTCCAGATACCTGTTGCACACTGCATTTAGAGTAGGTTTTTATTCCAATTAATTAAGATTAATTAATACACTTCTGGAATTTGTTGCTGAAACTGACAACCTTACCATTGAGCCGTACTGTTGTCTGTGTAAATTAAATCTGGATGTAATGCTTGAAAAAATTGTATTAAATTGTATAAAATAAAAAATGTAATACCACTGTTCGGATTTGCTCAGTTATGATGTAGTAGTAGTAGTTGTTGGTGTTGTAGTTAGTAAGAAGAAATAGTAGTAGTAGAAGTAGTAATAGTGGTGGTGGTGGTAGTAGTAGTAGTAGCAGTAGAGGTAATAGAAGAAATAGCAGTAGTAGTAGTAATAGTGGAGGTAGTAGTAGTAGTAGTTGTCGTAGTAGTAGTAGCAGAGGTAGTAGAAGAAATAGCAGTAGTAGTAGTAATAGTGGTGGTAGTAGTAGTATAGTAGTAGTAGTAGTTATCTATCGGATTAATTTTACTCTTATCTCTCCATAACCAAGGATGTAATTGATACAGTTCGATAAAGTCGCGCGCTGTTTTATATGTCTCGCAGATGTTAACGTCATCGCCTTCGCTTGTGGAAAGGTACGAATGAGAACGAATATCTTCACAATACAAGAGATGTATTTAACCGGTTTCGATTATATCTTCGTCAGAAATTTCATGTATTTCTGACGAAGATATAATCGAAACCGGTTAAATACATCTCTTGTATTGTGAAGATATTCGTTCTCATTCATACCTTTTTTACATTTGTCAACATGGATACGGTTCACGTGATGCTTGCCCATACGCGCTCAAACTAGACTTGCTCGAACCTGGCTTTGGGCAAGCATTTCCGGGAAGGGACTGAATTAAGGCTGGCTTCGGGCGTGGCTTGAGCAGCTATGTAAACTGGTCCCATACATGCACGGCCTGCACTGCGCAAATCGGACTGTGCAAGATGGTTGTGCAGTTCAGCTGAGTCTTTGACGATTTTACAGGGTCAAAAACAAGTGTGTGTGCGTGTGTGTGTGTTTGAGTGTGTGTGTGTGTGTGTGTGTGTGTGTGTGTGTTTGTGTGTGTGTGTGTGTGTGTGTGTGTGTGTGTGTGTGTGTGTGTGTGTGTGTGTGTGTGTGTGTGTGTGTGTGTGTGTGTGTGTGTGTGTTTGAGTGTGTGTGTGTGTGTGTGTGTGTGTGTGTTATGCATGTATGTACTTTTATCATTTATTTCTTTTTTTTTCTTTGTGCCTTAGCCCACCAGGAACCCATCTGTAACCCATAGTTTTAAACACCAACTCAACCACGACAGCTCTCCAACAGAATCTCATCCCCCCTCAACCCCTTCCAGAACCCCCAGAACTTACCGAACCCTTCCTCCAACACCCTTCCAGACCCCCCCCCCCAAGAACCTTACCAACCCTTCCCTCCAACACCCTTCCAGAACCCCCCACCCCACCCCACCCCGCCCAAGAACCCTCCACCACCCCCACCCCTACCAACCCCGCCACCGCCAACCTCCTCTAAACCCCCCTTCGACGTCCCTCCCGCCCACAGGATACACGGGGAGGCTTTGCGAGGACGCCGTCGTGTTCTGCGAGGACAACCCCTGCGAGAACGGCGCCCTCTGCGTCATGGAGAACAACAACGCCACCTGTTATTGTGTTCCGGATTTCCACGGGTCGCAGTGTCAAGATCAGTATAACGACTGCCTCCCGTATGCCCCAAGGTGAGGGGGGGGGGGTGAGTGAGTGAGTGAGTGAGTGAGTGAGTGAGTTTGAGCGAGTGAGTGTGTGTGTGTGTGTGTGTGTGGTGTGTGTGTGTGTGTGTGTGTGTGTGTGTGTGTGTGTGTGTGTGTGTGTGTGTGTGTGTGTGTGTGTGTGTGTGTGTGTGAGGGAAGGAGGAGGAGGAGAGGAGGAGGGAGGAAGAAGAAGGGGAAGAAGGGAGGAAGGGGAAAAGAGGAGAGAGGAGGATATATACTATATATATATATATATATATATATATATATATATAGAGAGAGAGAGAGAGAGAGAGAGAGAGAGAGAGAGAGAGAGAGAGAGAGAGAGAAGAAGACAGAGAAAGAGAGAGGAGAGAGCGAAAGAAAGAAGAGAGAGAGAGAACGAAAAAAGAAAGAGAGAGAGGGAGAGAGAAAGAGAGAGAGAGAGAGAGAATCGCGGACGAGTTAGAGAGATGTAGACAGAGATAAAAGATAAAATATCAATAGTGAAAGCGATAAACCAAAAATGACCGGGTATCTTGAACAGCTGATCAGGCACTACGAATCGTCTTGCAGTCTTGCAATGTTCCTTTGAGATTCCTTTGAGACATAAGCCTTCTTTGACACCCTGTTCCAGTAAGTACAGATGCGATCGAATATTTTCTGTAATGTGTAGGTCACACTGTAATTGATGTAGAATGTCGGCTGTCCCGAGAAAATACTCTCGGTAAGTGAAGTACTACGGTTTTTTGTTATTTGAAATGCGAAGGAGGTTTAGTATTGAAATAATGCACCATTTTTTCCTTTCGTTTTTTTCAAAATTATTAAAAAGAAAATTAATGAAAAAAATGCTTGATCAGAGGGACTGCTGGGCGGCATGAGTGACACCTGCCTCTCTCCAGGTGCATGAACGGCGGCTCCTGCATCGACGGCATCGACAGCTTCTTCTGCAGCTGCCCGAGCGCCGCGTCGGGTCCTCTGTGCGAGTGCGCCGTGACTGACGCAGGCGAGGAGTGCGCCGAGCTCCCTTCGTGGTTCGACGGGCGGCCCTTCCAGCCAGTGGGTTCCGGGGAGACAGACGTCTATCACCAGTGGTTCAACGCCACGCACTTCGCCAACGTGACGGAAATCAGCGTCATTGACACCCTCCCTCCCCCCTCCCCGACGGACGAGGCCCCCCTGTATCCAACCGTAACTGTAGATTATGACTTTTCCAGTGAAACGTTGAGTCCGAGTTTCGATTCCGCGACTAGTGTCCTGCGGTCGACGCTGCGGGACCCCAAGGACTTCCCAACTGTGTCTTCTGTGATAAGTGCCAAAGTATCCCTCGAGTATACCGAGCTAATAACTGCCAGTGTGCCTTACTCTTCCAGCGAACTGTTTACGCCTCTCTTTCCTTCCACTGCCATGGAATGGAGCGAATCGATGTCCACGCAGCCATCACCAGTGCTTCCAGATCTGCCTTCCTCTCTCTTCCCGGAGGACGTCTCCACGGCGCCTTCCGAGGCCGCCACCGCGACCGCTGTCACTTCCTTGAGTCCGACCTTGGTGCTGGAGAGCTCGTTCTCGACGGCCGCGCCCGATCTGCATTCCTTGTCTGTCGTGTCGGAGGTCGAAGTGAGTACGTCGCCCTTGTTGGTCACTGTAGCAGCGCTAGAGCCCACACCCGAGTTCCTTCCTACCCCTAGCTCGCTACTCCTCGTCTCGCCAGTCCCGGTAGATGCTACAGATGTAACGTCAGTCATGGTAGATGTACATAATGTAACGTTCGTCCCAGTAGATGCTACAGCTGTGACGTCAGTAATGGTAGATGCCACAGATATTACGTCAGTCCTGGTAGATACTACAGCTGAAACGTCAGTCCCGGTAGATGCTACTGCTTCCCCGCCAACCTCTGTTGATCTTGGCAACGCGTCGCTTGTTCCCGACTTCACAGGGAACGAAACTTTTGCACCAGGGACTGACCTAGTAGTCACCCCCTCGCTTCCCAGTGAAACTTCCACAGCCGAAGACGTCACGGCGGGGCTTTCAACTCCTGTGCCTGAGACCACAGATCTTCCAGACAACGTAAGCGATTATCTTACAGACCAAGATAATGTAACTGAGCCCTTCCTCACTACCGAAGACAGTGTCTTGGGCTCCGAGCTCCCCAGCCTCACCACCCCCTACACCCCCGAGGAGAGCTTCAATGTCACCGAAACTGTGGCTCCTGTGACCGACCTCGTGACCCAGACTGACCTCTCCACCACGCAAGTCCCCGACGCAACAGACGTGACGAGAACGCCCGTGGTGAGGACGACGCCCGCGCCAGACTACGAGGACTCGGGCGGGAATGCGACTGACGGGACTTCGACTGAGACAGCTCTCGTGACGTCGACTCTTTCTGACCTTGATAATTTGACCTCCGCCGCCGATTCTACCACCGATATATTCTCCACAACAGATGCGATTTCCGAGACCGATACCACATCCTCATTCTACGACACTACTCAGTTAACAACAGATCAGGTGACTTCCACAGACTTATATGATGTCAGTATTACAACACCCGTCGTTGATTTCACAGAGGTACCTACGACACCCGCAACAGCTGACGATACAACAAGCGCTCTTGATACTATGCCGACAACAGGGTTTGCTGACACTACACAAACGACAGATGATGCTGACACTATGCCAACATCAGACTTTATGGGAACACCACCAACGACAGATTTTGCCATCATACAAACGACAGATTTTGTCAGCACACAAACCATAGATTTTACCAGCACACAAACAGATTTTACCAGCACACAAACGACAGATTTTGCCAGCACGCCAACTACAGATTTTGACAGGACGCCAACTACAGATTTTACCAGCACACCAACGACAGATTTTGCCCGCACACCAACTACAGATATCGGAGAGACATCAACAACAGTTGTAGATGAAACAACAATAAGTATACCTACAGAAACAACCACATTAACAAGTGATGAAACTTTAACTACTGTCCATTTAACAACAGAGAGCACCGATGTTGTAGATACAACATTAACGGTAGGTGTTACTGACACTGCAATAACAGCAGAGACTACACAAACAACAGATGTCACCATCGAAGCACAAACAACAGATGTGTCATTAATTAGTCATCAAACAACAGACATTGTAAGGTTTACGGAAACTCAGACGGAAATCTCCACAGAATACACTGAGCCAACACAAACCACGCCCCTCACAGACATAACAGAATATGCTACTGTTGATACGACGAGTCTCACTCCTGTTGCCACCGAAGACTCAACGACATCAACAGAGGCGGCGGTGGACGTCACCTCAGAGACTCCCGTGACGCTGGAGTTGATTCCCGAGGAGCACGTGTACACCCAAGCTTCTGCCGTGGGAGTCCTCGCCACCACGACGGAAACTCCCGAGGACTTGGGGACAGACGCAGACGCAAAGACAGACGCAGGGACGAGCACATTGCCCTCGACGACCAAGGCAGACGAGCCTACAGACATGGCGCTCACGACAGTCAGTCTTGTTGACCAGTTTACCATTGTGACGGAACCAAGTGTAGAGCCAAGGAATGTGACGATCCCCGACGACGAGCTGCTCTATAACGCCTCCTTGGGCTCGAGCACGACCCCCGCTGACGAGCCGACGACGACGACGCCAATCCCTGCCGCAGCCGTGACCTCCACGACTCAGACTCCTGACGGGACAGCCATACTGCCGACGACTGACCTGCAGCCTTCAGCCACGCACGTTTCTCTTACGATGACGACCTTCTCTTCCCCCCTCCCGGCGGCGCCCGCGACCACAACGAAGGTCCCGGTGTCCCCCACGCCCACCACCGCCCGCGAGACCGACGTCCCCGTGGAGACCCCCGACTACACGGGCAGCCCGAGCGAGAAGGAGCCCGTCTTCGACACGACGACGCCGCCGACGGGGTCGCTGCCGCCGCAGTTGGTGACCTCCGCAACGACCTCGGAGACTCAGAGTGACCAGGCGCCCCCGGCACAGTGCGGGGACGGCTTCTGCCTCAACGGAGGGACCTGCGTCACCCGCGACGCAAAATCCTCCGTAAGTCTTCGCGTTTGTCTCGCGCGTTTCGCTGACGATTCGCGGCCATTTATGGATTCTAATTCATACATTTACAATCACATACACATAGATAGTGTAATAAATATACCCAGACACTACTAATATAGACTAAAAAAAGAACAAGAGACAAAAAACACACTCAAATGAAAGTAAAACATTGACTAATAGATACAAACAAACCAAGAAATAAACAAAACAACCCACGAGAGAACCGGTTTATATTTATCTTCTTAACGAAACTTTACCTTAAACAAAAACATTGCTCGCATCACAACACATAGTATAATACCACCAACCAGTTTATTACGAAAAACGAAAGCAAAAACAAAAACTTCACCCCAAAATACATTTCTTGTCACGCACACGCAATTCATTTTACAATTCATTAAAAAAGAGAGAAATAGAAGTGTCATTGCTATCAAAAGGGATAAGTAAAGAAGGACTTACCAGCAATTTCTAACTATCAACTTATCTCTCTTTACTATTTTTTTTCATACTTTATTGATCAGGGGATCGAGTTCCATCCTTTGCAGGCGCCCCCTCCCCTCCATCCCGTCCCCCTTCCTCCCCCCCTTAACCAATATGTCAGTTACAACCCCTCCCTCCCCCCCCCCCTTCTCTTGCCATCTGCTTCCCGTAAGATTCATGCATGATAAGAATACTCACATCTGTCGGGAGCTTAACGGATATTAGTCATCGCTGAAGATCCATTTTTTTTTTATTGAGTCTCCCCTTTAAAAATATTATTAATGCGGGAATTGGTAGTCATCGGAGAAATCCATTTTTTAATTGAGTCTCCCCTTTAAAATGTAGGGATGCAGGTATTGGTTTTCTGTGGTTGTCTTTGAGCGGGGGGATGAACGATTAGAGAAAATGGGTGTGGAGATAGAGAGATAACGAGAGATCCGGCTAAGGGAGGAAACGCGTTGCATTCGGTAAGATAAGGGGAACGTGTGCGAGGGAGAGGAAGTGAGGGGCACGTTTCCTATGATTTTTTTTTTTTATTAAACACACACGCACTCGCACATGTACACACACGCACACGCACACACACACACACACAACACACACACACACAACACACACAACACAACACACACAACACAACACACACACACACACACACACACACACACACACACACACACACACACACACACACACACACACACACACACACACACACACACACACACATCTGCATTTACTTACGTACTTCTAAGCATATCTAATAAATCTGTCTCTACAAATATACTCTACATAATACTCATATTTTCCCCCCCTTTTCCCGTGACACTTCCCAACCGCAGTGCAAGTGTCCTTTCAACTACAAGGGCGCCTACTGTGAGTTCTACTTCTACATCAACAAACCGTATTTCGTGGGCGCTTCCTACCTGGGCGTGGACGTCGGCAACCTCTCTCTCAGGCAGGGCGTCCAGGTACCGAGTTGCCAGGTGTTTCCATGTGGCTTGTGCTTGGATTTTCTTGATTTTCTTTTCCTGTTTTGTATTTTCTCGTTGTTCTCTGCTTGATTTTCTTTTCCTGTTTTGTTTCTCGTTGTTTTCTGTTTGTTTTTCTT
>NW_020871365.1:138745-153745 GCF_003789085.1 Penaeus vannamei | reverse complement strand
TCTCTCTCTCTCTCTCTCTCTCTCTCTCTCTCTTCTCTCTCTCTCTCTCTCTCTCTCTCTCTCACTCACTCTCTCAAGAATCTTCTATCTCATTATTTCATTAAGAATATATTTTTCTATAATATGTTATTGTTATTATTATTATTTTTTATCATCATCATAAAGTCGCTATTACCTGATTTGGTACTATTACCATCATGTTTAAGTCTCAAATCTCAATTATTAGTCTCAATTATTGTTAAGAGAGACCCCAAATCTCATTATCATTGTTAAGACCTTAAATATCAATTATTATTAAAATTATTTCAATTGTTATTATTAAAAATTCAATTTCAATTATTATTTATTAAAACTTCAAATCTCAATTGTCATTGTTTAAGACCTCAAATTTTAATTATTAATATTAAAACTTCAAATCTCAATTATTATTATTAAAATCTCAAATCTCATTATTATTTAAGACCTCAAATCTCAGTATTAATTAAACCTCAAATCTCAATTATTTATTAAACCTCAAATCTCAATTATTATTAAAACCTCAAATCTCAATTATCATTATTAAAACCTCAAAATCTCAATTATCATTATTAAAACCTCATTTTCCAATAATCATTTAAGACGACCCTATCCCTTGGCACTAACTGGCACCCTCGCATTCCAGGTCAATGACACGTCACCCATCTACAGCGAGCAGAGGTCATCAACTCCCTCGGTCCGCCTAGGTCACGTGTACCTGGGGGGGCTCCCGTCCTCCTACTCCTCCCCCCTGGTGGTCAAGGCGGGGTTCCTGCCGCGTCTGCGCGTGTCCTGCCCGCTGAGGGATTGATGCCCGGCGGGTTGAGGGGGTGGATGGAAAGGGGAGGGGGGGGGGAGTGGATGGAAGGGGATGGGAGGGGATGGTGGATGGATGGATGAAGGCGTTAGAGTGTGTTTGTTTGTTTGTGTGTGGATGGATAGATGGATGAAGGGGTTAGAGTGTGTTTGTTTGTTTGTGTGTGGATAGATGAGTTTGTATTTGTTCAGGGGTTGTTTGTTTGTTTGTGTGTGGATGGATAGATGGATGAAGGGTTGGAGTGTGTTTGTTTGCATGTGGATAGATGAGTTTGTATTTGTTCAGGGGTTGTTTACTTGTTGGGATGGATGGATGAAGGGGTTAGAGTGTGTTTGTTTGTTTGTGTGTGGATGGATGGTTTGTATGGTTGTTCAGGGTTGTTTGTTTTGTCTGTGTGTGGATGGATAGATGGATGAGGGGGTTAGAGTGTGTTTGTTTGTGTGTGGATGGATGAGTTTTTATGGGTTAGTTCAGGGGTTGTTTGCTTGTTTGGATGGATGGATAGATGGATGAAGGGGTTAGAGTGTTTGTTTGTTTGTTTGTGTGTGGATGGATGAGTTTGCATTGGTTTGTTCAGAAGGATAGATGGATAAGGAAGGATGTTTGTGTTTGGATGGGTGCTTGGGCTTTGTTTGTTTGTGTATATGGATGAACGGGTTAATGGATAGAAAGGTTTGTTTCTTTGAATTTTGTTTAAGTGTGTGTTTGTTTCTTTGTTTCGATTGGGTTTTGCGTTGTGTGTTTATTTGTATGTTTGTTTGAACTAGTGAGTGTGAAATTATTGGATAGTATTAAGGTTCTTGTTTGTGTGTGTCTGTGTCCTATTTAATACTTTAAGGGTTAACTATTCACTTGAAATTATCGAATTACATAAAGCTATGGACATATTTTATGATAAATATTCATATTCTTTAAGAAAAGCATTTATAATCACATAGAATAGAAGACAATACAATAAACCACATTTACGATAGAGATTATATGTGTGTATGTGTGTGTGTGTATTTGTATGTGTGTATGTTATGTGTGTCTGTGTGTGTGTGTGTGTGTGTGTGTGTGTGTGTATTGTCACGTCTGTGTATTCCCCACAACAACTAACATTTTTCTGAATCCTTGAAAAAAAACACCGTTCCTACAACAACAAAACCGTCACACTCCCTTCTCTCCCCAGGTCAACGGGCGTGAAATTGACACGTGGGTGCAGGGGGTGGCCGGCGAGGGCGTGCAGGAGTGTGGGACGGCGCTGTGTCCTCCGGGGTCCTGTCTCAACGGCGGCTCCTGTGTCCCGGGTCCTGCTGTCTGGTCCTGCAACTGTCCCCGGGTAAGGCTCTAGGGGTGGGGGATGGGGGGGTAGAGGGGAGGATGGGGTGTGGGATGGGGCGGGGAGGTGTGTGGGGTTAGAGGGTGGGGAGGTGTGTGGGGGTAGAGGGGGAGGGAGGATGGGGGTGGGGAGGTGTGTGGGAGGTAGTAGAAGGGATGGGGGTGGGAGGTAGAGGGGAGGAGGGTGGATGGGGTAGGTGGGGGGGGTAGGTAGAAGGGATGGGGGTGGGGAGTGTCTGGGGTAGAGGAGATGGGGGGAGGATGGGGGGTGGGTTAGGGTTGGGGGGGTCTAGGGTAGAGGGATGCGGGTCGGGGGATGGGTTAGGGTGTTGGGAGTGGGGGGTGGGAGGTAACAGGGGTCGTGGGGATGGGGGGTAGAATGTGGGGGATGGGAGGTGTATGGGAGTAGAGGAGATGGGGGAGGGAGGGGAGGGGTATGAGGAGGGGGTTGTGTGTGTGTGAATAGTGTATATATCTCAGAAGTTACTTTTGTATGTTTTGTTTATTGTGGTTATCGTATTTGATCTCATGTTTTTTTCCATATATATATATATATATATATATATATATATATATATATATATATATTATATATATATTGTGTGTGTGTGTGTGTGTGTGTGTGTGTGTGTGTGTGTGTGTGTGTGTGTGTGTGTGTGTGTGTGTGTGTATGTGTGTGTGTGTATGTGTGTGTGTTTTCGTTATATCTATCTAGTTGTGCCGAATTCCTTTTTCACGTTCCGTTTCCATGTTTTTTTTTAACTCTGTGCTTATTTCTCCTTATTCTTATTCTTATTTCGCCATTCCTATATTTAATTTCGACTTTCTCTTTATGCCATTCTTCTAAACAAATTCCTTTCGGTCCGCCATTTATGTTATTCCCCGTTTCTGTCATTTCTTTAATTAATTTACACTATTTCCCTTTTCTGGCATTCATTTATTTATCCCCTTCCATTCCTTCTTTCTCCCATAACTCTATTTAATTTCTTTCACCATTTAATTTGATTTATTTCAACCCAAGATTAAATTTATTTCAACCTTGTATTTGATTTCTTCTAATTCAACATTTCTTTTTTGCCATTCATCTATTTACTTTTTCTACCAATCCTCTATTGAATTTTTACTGATCCTCTATTGTTTTTTTGTTTTTTGTTTTTTTAGTAATTCGCGATTTTATATTTTCCCCAATCCTCTCTTTACCAATCACCATTTCCTTATTTTCTTTTCTTTTACCAATCCTCAATTTACCAATCGTCTTTCCCTTATTTCTTTTATTTTATCAGTCCTGAATTTACCAATCGTCATTCCTTTATTTTTTCTTTTATCAATCCTCAATTTACCAATCGCTTATTTCCATATTTTATTTAATTTACCAATCGCCATTCCTTTATTTTTTTTCCAATCCTCTATACCAATCGCCATTTCCTTATTTTATTTTATGTCCTCAATTTACCAATTGTTATTCCCTTATTTTCTTTAATCAATCCTCAATTTATCAATCATCATTCCTTTATTTTATTTTATCAGTCCTCCCTTTACCATTCGCCATTCCCTTATTTTTCTTCTTTTACCAATCCTCAATTTACCAATCGCCAATTCCATATTTTCTTTTACCAATCGCCATTCCTTTATTTTTTCTTTTTTTCCAGTCCTCTATACCAATCGCCATTTCCTTATTTTATTTTATGTCCTCTCTTTCCCAATCGCCAATCTCATATTTTCTTTAATCAGTCCTCAATTTACCAATGGCCATTCCCTTATTATTTTTTCTTTTACCAATCCTCAATTTACCAATCGTTAACCTTTCTCTTTCCAGGTACCACGGCGAACTGTGCGAGCGTGCAGAGTGTACCGGGGGGTCGCCTTGTCACAGCGGCCAGTGCGTGACAAGTGTACTCCGCCCAAATCCTCTTTGCATCTGTCCCCCGCACCGTCACGGCCTCTATTGCGAACTCGGTGAGACGTTGGTGCTTTTAAGAGACGGTTATATCTTTTTTGAATTTGAATTTTTGAATTTCGTTCCGTTTTTTTTTCGGAGGGGGAGAGGAGGAGGGGGGGGTGGAAGGGCCTAAGGGAGGGGGGTTAGGATTTTACGTTTTCAATTACGAAAAGATAGTATATATCCTTAGAGTTTTGATGATATCTATAACAATATAATATTTGTTATGGACTATCTTTGTTTTTTCTAAGATAAAAAACAAACAAACCAACTCAATAGCGTCTTCATTTCCGCACATTTTCTAAACGTTTTTGTAACCCGAACGACAACGAAAATTTTGCTCTAAGGGAAGGAAGTTCTGTGCGTCAGACGATGTAAAGTACCGAATTCGTATTTCATTAAAAGCAACATCAAGAAATGTGGAAAAAAACTAACTACCCGAAATACTATAAGAAACAAAGAGGTGAATGAAAAAACGTTTAGGCGCGTTACCCTCACTCTCCTATCTTGGCGGTTACATCCGTTCAGCTAAACAATTCAAATGAACGAAAAGGATTTGTTTTAATAATTCTTTATAATCATCTACCTTATCGAGGGTAAAAAATGAGATAGAACGAAATTCACTCTAAACAAAATTGAAAGACAAAAAAATCAATAAATGAAAGAAATAAAGTGAGAAAAGAAAAGACAAGTCATTTCTACCAATCCCATGAGCAACCCCCCCAAAAAAAAAAAAAAAAAATGCCATAGTATTCCACAAACGGAAAACATTACACAACGTCCTTTCAAAAAAAAAGAGCAAGAATAAACAAACTGATTAATTAATAAAAAAGATATTTCGGCCGACTCGCTAGACTACAGGCGACAGAAATTGTATATTTGTAAAGAAGGTACCTAACGGAACCATGAAATACGGTCGGTTTGCAAAAATAGAGAACTAAATACAGATTTATCAGTCTACCCATACATATCAAACGGGCAAATAGGTAGATAAACGTATATTTATCAGACATATAGACAGATACATATATTTCTGGGTATATGCATGTTTGTATTTACGAATATTCTTTGGGTTGGACCTCGCACAATTTTAACAAACCGGCCGGTAGAATATGAACTAATATTTGTCTAAAACTGAGCTCGAGTATTTTAACTTCTGTTGGATTGCTTCTCTAAAATATGATAAGCATGATATATTTACCATTTATTCAAGGGATTCGGTATGTCAGATCCTATTCATTGCTACCTAAAAGGATAAGTATACCATGTTGGTAAGTAAATACACGGTATTTTAAGTTAAGAATCTAGATAAGCGACTTCACTATCTGAGGCCTTGATAGAACGAAAGTCACTCTAAACAAATTTGAAAGACAAAAGAATTAATGAATGAAAAGATAAAATCTCGAAAACAGGGACTTCAAAATCCCAAAGAGTGACCTCACCAAATTTGAAAAAATAATAAAATAATAAATAAATGAAAAAAAAAAAATAGTCTCAAAAAATGGACTTCGAAATCTCAAAGAGTGACCTCACCCTCTCGCCTCTCACCCTCGAAAAGAGTGACATCTCACCATCTCATAAAAATGATTTCACCATCATAGTATCACCATTTCCATTTGTGATCTCACCATCGAGTGACCATTCGAAAAGAGGACTCACCCTCACAAAGAGGACTTCACCATCACATCACCCTTTCTAGCACCTCACCCTCACACCTCACCCTCACACCATCTCATAAAAATGAGACGTGACCTCACCCTCTCACCCTCACAAAGAGTGACCTCACCCTCACACCATCTCATAAAAATGACCTCACCCTCACACCATCTCATAAAAAATGACTTCACCCTCACAATACCACCCTTTCTATTAGTGTCCTCACCCTCTCACCCTCTTTAACAGCATCCCCACCACCTAAGACGTAATTCACAGCCTCTCTCCTCCTCCAGAACGAGTGGTAGAACGACCCTCTTACGCCGGTACAGTCGAGGGTTACAGCTCGTACTCGGTCTACAGGGTCGAGGAGGACGTCACACTCGGTCTTGCTTTGAGGTGAGACGAAGAGTTGCATCTCAGGCGCCTGGGCAGTCATGTGCAAATGATGGTGATGATAGTATAAGTAATGATGGTGACGATGATAATAATAGCAATGTTAATAATTATTATAATAATAGTAAAAATGATAATGACAATAACAATTATTAATAATTATTATAATAATAGTAAAAATGATAATGATAATAATGAAAATTATAATAGTAATAATAACAATGATAATAGTAATAATACCAATGATTAATAAATAATGATAATATAATAATTATAATGATAATGATGATAATGATAATAATAATAATAATAATGATAATAATAAGTAAAATAATGATAATAATATAATAATAATGATAATAATAGTAATTAATAATGATGATAATAATAATAATAATTTTGATAATAGAATAATAACAACAACAACAACAAACAATAATAATAACAATTATAGTAATCACAATAGCCATTATATCTATAAGTGTATTACCATAAGCACAAGACTATCAATTTACAACAACAGACCAGCAAGTAACATACCACATCCATTTTATTTTTTTTCCTGTGTTTGTCAGTCCATTTCTCCATTTCTTTCATTCTCAGTAATTCCTTCGTGTTCCTCTCTCCTTCTCTCCTTCTTCAGACTACACTTCACGACGGAGGCGCTGCGGCAGGTGGGGTTAATCGCCTACATTGGCAACAGCGTAAGGAGTGCCACCCGCGACTTCCTGGCACTCAGTCTCGTCCGGGGTCACCTCATGCTCACTTGGGAGGTATGTTTTTATTTATTATTTTTTATTTTATTTTTTTTATTATTATTTATTATTTTATTATTTTTTTTTTGGGGGGGGTCACCTCATGCTCACCTGGGACCTTGGCGCAGGTATTATTATTATTATTATTATATATATTTTTTTTTTTTTTTGGGGGGGGTGTTGTTATTGCGTTTATTTGTTTGTGTTTGTGAATGGAGGAACTCCCTTATACGGAGTTGATAAAGTGGTGAAAAAAAAAATGTTTACGATTTTTTTTATCATTTTTTTTCTTTTATCTGTCTTTTTTTTTACGTGGAAGAGACATCTTGGAAGAGCTTGAATATTTCTATAAATACATCAATGTAAAAATACAAATCAAGTATTAAAGAAAATGATTCAGAACTATATGTATAAGAAAATATAAGTTGAGTTGAGATTTTTCGGAAGAAATTATACGCTTTTTCCTCATTGAATATCTTGAAAATTGAAAATCTAATTAAAATCATTCAATTAATCTTAAAGCACAATCATTAAGAACTCATTGGAAAAAAAATACTAATTTGAAATCAACATGTCACTACATTTGCTTAGAATAGATATAGGGACATAATTTAAATGGGTGATTCCTTCAAATTCCTTCAAAAAAGTGAATGGGTAGTTTTCGTTCCGTCAAATAGGTTAATAGTTTCCTTCTACACTCACAAAGTCAATGTCAAAATTCGAAAAAAAATAACTTATTTGAAATCGACATGTCACTATGTCTGCTTAGAACAAGTCACCAACTTTCGCTTATTGACCTTTGACCTTTACAGCAGAAGTCACTTATGGAACGAAATTTAGTCCTTCAAATCATATCCCTACATCTGTTTTGCATATCAAACCAATTTTCGAATTTTGACATTGACTTTGAGTGTAGAAGAATCTATTCACTTATTTGAAGAAACAATAATTATCCATTTAAATTATATCCTACATCTGTTTTGAATATCTAAGCAACTTTCGAATTTTGACATTGACTTTGAGTGTAGAAGGAACCCATTCACTCTTTGGAAGGAATTTGAAGGAATCATCCATTTAAATTATATCCCTACATCTGTTTGGAATATCTAAGCAACTTTCGAATGATAAAATTGACTTTGTGAATGTAGAAGGAACCAATTTACGTATTTGAAGCAACAATACTCGCCCATTTGAAGCCTAAATTCCTACATCTACTTTGAACATGTCACCAACTTTCGAAATTTGACATTGACTTTGTAGAAGGAACCTATTCACTTATTTGAAGGAATTTAAAAGAATCACCCATTTAAATTATATCCATATATCTTTTTTTAATATCTAACCAACTTTCGAATTTTGACATTGATTTTGACAGTAGAAGGAGCCTATTTACGTATTTGAAGCAACAATAATCGCCCATTTGAAGCCTAAATTCCTACATCTACTTTGAACATGTCACCAACTTTCGAAATTTGACATTAACTTTGTAGAAGGAACCTATTCACTTATTTGAAGGAATTTGAAGGAATCACCCATTTAAATTATATCCCTACATCTGTTTGGAATATCTAAGCAACTTTCGAATTTTGACATTGACTTTGACAATAGAAGGAAACTATTAACCTATTTGACGGAACGAAAACTACCCATTCAAATCATTGCCCTAGGCCTACATCTGTTTTGAAAATCTAACCAACTTTCGAATTTTTACATCGACTTTGCTGAAGAAAAACTAGAATTTTGACTTTGCTGAAGAAAAACTCGAATTTTGACTTTGCTGAAGAAAAACTCGAATTTTGACTTTGCTGAAGAAAACTCGAATTTTGACTTTGCTGAAGAAAAACTCGAATTTTGACTTTGCTGAAGAAAAACTCGAATTTTTACATCGACTTTGCAGAAGAAAAACTCGAATTTTGACTTTGCTGAAGAAAAACTCGAATTTTGACTTTGCAGAAGAAAAACTCGAATTTTGACTTTACAGAAGAAAAACTCTCTGTCTCCCCCCCCCCCCTACAGGCCCCAGGCGATTGATGACGTCAGAGGCTTTGGACGGCAGACTGCACACCCACACGGCGCTGCTGGTGCGGGAGGGGAAGCGGGCGTGGCTGCAGGTGGACACGCAGAAGAACGTGACAGCGACGTCACCGGGATACTTGTCTTCCCTCAACACGAATAATCTGCTTTATATCGGTATTGGTTTGCCTTCCTTTTTCGTTTTTATTTATTTATTTTTTGATATTATTATTGCTTTTTTTTGGGGGGGGGGGGGGGTGGGCTTCTTCGTAAAAGTGGATATATACAGAGAAATAATTTTTCTAATAGAAGCACGGATAGGGATGTAGATGTGAACGCATGCAATAGGATAACACACGCGGAAACACATACACACAGACACACACACTCACACACACACACACACACACACACACACACACACACTCACACACGCACACTCACACTCACACACACTTACACTCACACACTCGCACGCACACTCACACTTACACTCACACACTCGCACGCACACACACACACACACACACACACACACACACACACACACACACACACACACACACACAAACACACACACACACGTCCCCCCCCACAACACACACACACCCCACACCCCCCCCCCCACACACCACACACACGCCCCACCCCCACCCTACACACCTCCCCTCCAGCTGTTCCTTCCACCCCGCATCCTCCCCTCCTTCAGGTGGACACTCCTCCTGGAACATGACTCACCTGCCGGCGGACATGTGGCGCCACGAGGGATTCCGAGGCTGCGTGTTCGACCTGCGGGTGGCGCGGAAGCCCTCCGGCCCTTGGACTGCCCTGAGGGTGGCGGGGGCGGCGAACGTGAGGGAGTGCGGGGAGGCGGTCTGCTCGAGGGACTCCTGCAAGAATGGCGGGACGTGCATCGAGGTCGGCGCTACGTACAGGTGTGTTCGAGGGTTGTGCTCGAGAACGTGCTCGGTACGTTCGACGGTGTTCGAGGCGTGCTCGAGGGCGAACGTGCTCGAGGGCGAACGTGCTCGAGGGCGAACGTGCTCGAGGGCGAACGCGAGGGCGAAGTGCTCGAGGGCGAACGTGCTCGAGGGCGAACGTGCTCGAGGGCGAACGTGCTCGAACGTGCTGAACGTGCTCGAGGGCGAACGTAGATCTGTTCTTAAACGGAGTTGCTAAAAGGCATGTTAGAATGGTGTGTTGAATGAGGTGTGAGCTGTGTTAAAGTGAGTGTTAAAGCACGTGTTAATTCGTGTGTTAATTGGTGCTAAAAGTCGTGTTAAATGAGGTGCTACCTGGCGTGTTAAATCATGTGCTAATTGATGTTAAATGATGCATTAATTGGTGTTTAATGTGTTAGTGTGTTAATGATATGTTAATTAGCGTGTTAAATGATGCATTAATTGGTGTCTAAGGAGTTAGCGTGTTAATGAAGTCTTAATAAGTGTGTTAAATAATATCAATTACCGCATTAAATGATATATTAATTTGTTAACTAATTAATCGATTTCTAACAACCTCAACGCACGTACCCCCCCCCACCCCCACCCCACCTCCCCCACCAGGTGTCACTGCACGTCGGGTGGAAAGGCCCCCGCTGTGAAGTCCCGAGCCACGTGTGCGAGGGGAACCAGCTGTCCTGTTCCCCCGGAGCCTCCTGCCTGCCCGCCGCGTCACCTGGCTCCTCGTCCACTTGCCTCTGTCAGATCGGACGAAGTGGTCCTCGCTGTGAGAAAGGTGAGGGCGAAGCGGTGAGGGTAGGAAGAGAGGGGGAAGGGGTGTTGCGAAGCGAGAATGAGAGGGGTTGGAGGGGAAGGAAAGGGAGGGAGGGAGGGAAGGAAAGGGAGGGGAAGGGAGGGAGGGAAGGAAGGAAAGGGAGGGGAGGGGAGAAAGGAAGGAAAAGGGAGAGAGGAGGAAGGGAGAGAGGGAGGGAAGGAAAGGGAAGGGGGGAGGGGAAGTGAAGATATGAAAGTGAGGATAGGAGAAAGGGAAGGGGTGTTGTGATGCGAGAATGAGAGGGGTTGGAGGGAAGGGAGGGAGGGAGGGAGGGAAGGAAAGAGAGGGAGAGAGGGAGGGAAGGAAGAGAGGAGGGAAGGAAAGGGAGGAGAGGGAAGGGGGGGAGGAAGTGAATATATGAAAGTGAGGATAGGAAGAAGGGGAAGGTGTACTGTGAAGCGAGAATGAAAGGGGTTGGAGGGGAAGGAAATGGTGTGCTTAAATAAGTGAAGATATGAAACTGAGGATATGAAAAAAGGAGAAAGTGGATTTTGAAGCGAGAATGAAGGATATGAAATTGAGGATAGGAAGAGGGGAAGGTGTATTGTGAAGCGAGATTGAAAGGGACTGGAAGGGAAGGAAAGGGAGGAAGTGAAGATAAGGGAAGGAAAGGAGGGGAAGTGAAGATATGAAAGTGAGGATAGAAAGAGGGGAAGGTGTATTGTGAAGCGAGAATGAAAGGGGTTGGATAGTCGAAAATATGTGTAGATAAAAGGGTTTAGGGGGGTTGTTCTGTTGTGTTTTAGTGGGGGTTCAAAAGGGTGTGAATATCAGAGGGAAAGTGTGCTGTTTGTTATTGTCTAGTGGAGGATTAGGTTAGGATTAGGTTCGGTTGTGATAATGTTTGAATTGAGTCCTTCTTTTGGTGAGGGTGGAGTTATGCCTGTAGGTCCTGGAAATCATTTGTATGTATTGTTATAGACAAAAAAAATATTGAGGCACATTCCAACTCAAAATATGGATCACTCGATGATGGTCAGCCAAAAAAAAAAAAAAAAAAAAAAAAAAAAAAAAAAAAAAAAAAAAAAAAAAAGCACTGGAAATACCCTTATATAGGGTTCCCGTGCATTTTAAAAAGTCTTAAAATGTCTTAAATGGTTGTTTTGAAAGCTAAGGCTTTAAAAACGGAGGTTTTTCTGTCGCTGGTCTTAAAATGTCTTAAATTTGCCCAAGGCACTTCTCTGTTCACGTAAATGTACATATATAACGTTTACTTGTAGGCCGTGTGCAAAAAATGAATAAATAAATAAATAATGATAATTCTTGTGTACTGTCTATCAGAGAGGCTGTGTTAAAATCATGGGGTGACAAGTAGGCCTATAAACCATATGGGAAGTGTGTATTCAAGCGACAAGATACTCCAGGCCTATATAAATAAGAAAGAAAATTATATGAGTCTTAAAAAGGTCTTTAAAAATGGTATGTCTTAAAAAGGTCATAAAAAAAGTCTTAAATTTCATCAGCTTCTCCCTGCAAGAACACTTGTTTTACGAACTCGCTCTCCCACTTTCATTGATTTTTTTCTCTCTCCTCCAGCGGTCAACATCACGGACCCCCACTTCTCCGGCGTGGGTTCCTACCTGAGCCTCCTCGCGCCCAACATCAGGAAGGAGACGCGCATCGCCTTGGCCTTCAAGCCGGAGAGTCCCGATGGGGTCTTGTTCCTCGCGTTGCCCAGAGCTTCTCCGGGCGATTTCCTGGCTCTCGCGCTCGTCAACGGGACACTCCAGTTTACCTATCATCTGGGTGAGGCGTTTGTGTTGGTTTTTAGTTTTTTGACGTGGGAAGGTCGTGGTGGTGGGGGTGAAGGAGGGGGATGATGAGGAGAAGGAAGGGAGGAAGGAGGGGAGGAGGGAAGGGAGGGAGGGAAGGAAAGGGGAAGGGGAGGGTGGGAAGGATGGAATGGAGGGAGGAGGAAGAGAAGGGACGGGAAGGGGAAGGGAGGGAGGGAGGGAAAGGAAAGTTAGGGGGGAGGGAGGGAAGGAAGGGAGGGGGGGAAGGGAAGGAAGGGGAAGGAAAGAGAGGGGAGAAGGATTAAAAGAGGAAGGGAAGGGAGGGAGGGAAGGAAAGGGGAGGGGGAGGAAGGGAAGGAAAGGGAGAGGACGGAAAGGGAAGGGAGGGAGAGGGACAGGAAGGGGAAGGGGAGGGGGGAGGGGAAGGAAAAGGAAGAGGGAAAATAAAAAAATTAAAACGAACGATATCAACGATAATAACGACGATAACAACAACGCCAATAATAACAACAATTCTCATGATAACACCAACAACAACACCAGCAACAAAAAACCCACTAACTTTGACCCGTGACCCAGGCTGGCGCGCTCCTGGCCTGACCCTCATCCGATCACGTGACGCTGCCGTGACGGGGGAGTGGCAGAGGGTGACGGCGACGCGACGGGGTGGTGACGGGGCCCTGTCCTTCCGAGGCCACACCACCACTGCAGCGTCTTCGGAGGACAGAGCCAGCATGCTCGATGTCCATGCAGAGGTGTTCGTGGGTATGGCATGTCTGTGTTTTTGTTCTTTCTTTCTTTCTTTTTTTCTTTTTCTTTTTTCTTTCTTTCTTTTGTTTTTTTTTTGGCTTTTTGTTTTTTCCTTTCTTTTGTTTTTTTTTATTGTGTGGGTAAGGTATACCTGTTTTTTTCTTTTCTTTTCTTTTCTTTCTTTCTTTCTGTCTATTTTTCAGGCATACCTTTCTTTCTTTCTTTCTCTATTTTTTTTGGGGGAGGGGGCGGTAAGGCATACCTGTTTTGTTTTTTGTTTTTTCATTCTTTTTTTCTTTTCTTTCGTTAGCAGTAAAGCATACCTGTTTATTTTTTCTTTCTTTCTCTATTTCCTTTTTTTAGGGGGGGGGCGGTAAGGCATACCTCTTTTTTTTTCTTCTCTTTCTTCTTTCTTTTTTTTTTGGGGGGGGGGGCGTGATCGATATTTATTCGGAGGTTTTTCGTCTTTCTTCCTTCCTTCCTTTCTTTCTTTCTTTCTTTCTTTCTTTGAGGGGGGCGGGTAGGAGTACTATTTATTTGTTTATTTGTCTGTGTGTTTTTGTGATGGTATGTATTTGTTTTTTGTTTAGATTGTATGTTTTTTTTTGTTTTAGTCTTTTTTATTTATTTATTCCTATATTTCACTTTTTTTCTTATATAATTACTTTGTCTATGTATTTTTTTTTTTTTTTTGGGGGGGGGGGGGGGCATTATCTCTACCTTTCATATGCTCTATTTTAGGGCCTCCCTTACCTTTCACTTTTATTTTCTACCTCAAACACTGGTTTATTTCAATCCTCTAATTCCCACCGTAGCTAACTCTAGGATAGTATTATATCATCATCATCATCATCATTATTATTATTATTATTATTATTATTATTATTATTATTATTATTATTATTATTATTATTTATTATTGTTATTATTATTATAATGGTAGCCATATAAAGTCCCACTCTGAAAAAAAATCGAGATTTATACCACCAAAAATCCCATAATTACATCTTCTAGTACATCAGCTGAGAAAAAGTAAGCACATATTATTTTGTCTATTTATCTACCACCTTGGCGTACTACCTACATTTTATGCAGGCCTTGTTACAGTTAATATTACTTGATATTATGTTCCGAATTTAGGGCCTAAGACAAGAATATCTTTTAGTAGGAGAGGTGATATAAGATAGTGACGTATCTTATCCCAGGGAGCCTAAAATATCTGATCTCATGCCACATTGAGAAACTGTACAGGTGTTCGCTTTTTATCCTTCGTTATAAATGTATGTTTTGCGTTTTTATTTTTTTTCACCGACTTGCTAAAACACCCTGTATCCGAGTCTATTTCTTGCGTTCGTATCATGTTATGTTCTTGCGTTTTGTATGAAAGTTGGATAAAAAAAAAATAATCAGCTGACTTTGTTTCGTCATCGTGATATTAACCTGTGGAAGACACTGTATCTTTGAATGTTCTTTGTCCTCATTTACGGAAAATAGTTAAATTCACTTCCAATGCCTTTGTATTTAATTCAGGAAGGCCCTTTGTCTTATAGTGAATACCTTTGTTCATATATTTATAGAAGACACCTTACCTTGCTTTGAACGTCTTTCTACCTATTTATTCTGTGTAGTTTTCATTGTGTACCATCTTATCTCCCGTCCGAATGAGTCCTACGCTGTTCCAACGTCTTTGTACTTATTTATTCTGTGTATTTTTCGTGTACCATCTTATCTCCCGTCCGAATGAGTCCTACGCTGTTTCCTACTCTCCAAGTCCTCTCAACAGGAGGTGTCCCGGACTACGAGGTCGTACCGCCAGCAATAGGGCCCGCAGCC
>NW_020871365.1:121245-123745 GCF_003789085.1 Penaeus vannamei | reverse complement strand
CGACTAAAAACACGCAGAGTCAGGAGGAAGGAATTCATTTCTAAAAGCGAGTCGAAACAAAAATAACATTTCATCAAACGGCAGAGTTGCATTACATCCTGAAGTTGGCTTTACAGTTGCTGGCAAGGAAAACGTTTCAAGAGTGCAATTATCATTATCCTTTTCTTCTTTACATTCCACTATCTTAGGATGGAATTTCATGTAATACTTGCAATGTATGAAATATATGAAGCACAAGATTATTTTCCAGAGGGATACACTTCGAATAAATGAACAGACAGAATAACGAATACAGTATAACATTGGGAAAGATGGATAATGGGCTTGCAAGACAAACATTAAAAAATGTGTTCAAGGAAAAGCTTCATAGGAAATTAGTTAATAACGATGGTCAGTGAGAGAGAGAGAGAAAAGAAGGCGGAGATGGAGGAGGGGAAGAGTGAGAGGGAGACAGACAAAGAGAAAGAGGAAGAGAAAGACTAGGCGGGTCTTGCGAACCGTTGTTTTTGTCGGCTTGGGACAGGCTTTAGATTCGGGGGAAGAGGATGACAAAAATAAAAGAAGATATGGAGATGGACTAGAATAGAGGCTGAAAAAAAGAAAGAAAAAACAAGAGAGATGAGGGGAGGAGGCAAAATTAATAAAAGGGAGAGAGAGAATTGATTGGATCTGAGAGACGTTGTTGTCGACTTTTAGGAAGATCAAGTAGATGAGGGACAGAGAGACTAAGTGAGAGAGAGAGAAAGTGTGTGTGTGAGAGAGAGAAAGTGTGTGTGAGAGAGAAAGTGTGTGTGAGAGGGGGGGGGGGGAGATTATTCCCAGGAGAGTTTGTTGCAATAGAGCTACCTACCACACAGTTGAGAATGTAAGGAGAGAGAGAGAGAGAGAGATATAAAGAAAGGAATAAAAAAGAGAGAATGAAAGTGTTTAGACAGGACAAAATACAGCAGACAAATTCCTCTTCAGGATGTGTCGTTTAACCCTTTCCAGTCCACGTGTTGACAAATTCAGGGAAAATCCGTTGCTGGAAAGACACGAAACGTTAGATCATGGAAAGCAACTCAAGAGACTTCAAACTCAAGCTAAATGCGAGATGAAATGAGTCTCCGTTGACCATAAAAACTCTCTCTCTCTCTCTCTCTCTCTCTCTCTCTCTCTCTCTCTCTCTCTCTCTCTCTCTCTCTCTCTCTCTCTCTCTCTCTCTCTCTCTCTTTCTTTCAAACTCAAGCAAAATGCGGATAAAATTATTCTCCGTTGACCATAAAACGTTTTTATTATTATTATTATATTATTATTATTCTTTCTCCTTTTATTTTTTTTTTCTAATAGAAAAAGAAACATCAAACGTCCTATTTTTAGGCGGAACACCTTATTCGGATATTTTAGCGGAACATCTTATATTTAGTGTCTATCATGGCCAGACTTGATGGACTGGCAGGAGGCTTTGATCCCGAGAGCAACTTCAGGAAAAGAATTCGGTTTTTGTGTTATTCTAAAAATATCTTTGAGATTCAGTGGCAAACGAGGTTTTGTCAACTTACTTTACTTTTCTTTTCCAGTTTTTTTTCGGGGTTTGGCGTGTAGGCTCAAGAAGACGAGACTGTAGTTAAATATTCAGTCACTATCGACCAGGTCATCCGAAAAAATGCTTTGGAAAATGACAGTGTTTTTTTGAACGTCGTAGAGTTAAAAAAAAAAAAAAAAAAAAAAAAAAAAAAAAGGCTTCGCATATCTTATTTGTCTGAATCTTCCTTTTCGATATTTTTTTTTTTTTTTTTTTTTTGCTTCTTTATTTTTTCTCCTCATCTCTCTCTCTCTCTCTCTCTCTCTCTCTCTCTCTCTCTCTCTCTCTCTCTCTCTCTCTCTCTCTCTCTCTCTCTCTCTCTCTCTTTCTTTCTCTCTTTACCTCCTATACCCATTTTTTCCTTTCTCTTTTACTTTATTGTACCTTTATTATTTCTTTCTCTCGGTGACCTTTGACACGTAAGGTTACCCAGCGGAGGTCACCTCAGTTTTGCCCCTCCTGGTTCCATATCAATTAGGAGAGAGTATGGTTTAGAGAGAGGAGTGAGGGAGAGAAGCATAGGGATAGAGAGAAAGAGGGCTGAGGGAAGGATATTACATTTAAAGAATGAAACAAGGAGGGGGCAAGGTTGTAGAAGGAGATGGATGATGGGGTGGGTATAGAGAAAAAGAGAGGGTGGGGGAGGGAGTTTAGACAGAGGGAGAGTTAGAGATAGAGAGAAGAGGGAAAGAAAGAGAGCACAATTTAGTTAGAAACTTTTTGGGGGGGTAGGGAGGGGTGGGGATAGAGAGAAAGAGCGGTGAGGAAGGGATGGCACAGTTTAGTAAAAGGGGAGTGACAAGGAGGGAGAAGGATTAGAGAAAGAGAGGCGAGGGACGGATAGAACACCCAAGAGAGTAAAGAAGGGATAGAGAGAAAGGAAGAGGGGAGAGCGAAATGGAAAGGGGGACGGACAAAGGAGAGGAGAAGGACAGA
>NW_020871365.1:98745-106245 GCF_003789085.1 Penaeus vannamei | reverse complement strand
CGAGAGATGGAGAGTATATTTCTTTGTAAGAAGTCATTTAGGATGGGAATATGCATTGTAAATTCAGAGAATATAGAGATTAAGTGAATCACAGGTTTTCCTTTTAACTTTTTAATTTCGTTTATCCATGGTTCGTTTCGTGCTTCTGTTTTATTTGTTTTTATTCATTTATTTATGTTTATTTGTCTAACATTAACATTTGTAAACATTGACCCACAATAAGTTTTTGTTATTATAATTTCGTATTTTAAACACATTTACTAAGCCTATGGCATTATTAGTCCATCAGCTCGGATTGCTTAGCTTGAAAAAAGAGAAAAAAGAGAGAGAGGAGAGAGAGAGAGAGACAGAGAGACAGAGACAGAGAAAGGGAGAGAGAGGGAGAGGGGGAGAGAGAGAGAAAGAGAGCGAGAGAGAGAGGGGCGAGGGAGAGAAAGAGAGAGAGAAAGACTCATACGGCTAAATCCACACGGAAAAATGTGCCTTAACATTTTACATTACCTTTTTCCGTAAATGATATACGCGTCGGGGCTGCTGTGTTATATATTTATATATTATATTATATTATTATATATATTTTATATATATATATATATATAACATCGTCTGTTTTGTAAAATCCATTATTCCGGCACCTCGCTTGTGCCAAGCTTGCCGGATTATTGAAGTTCAACCCGTACTCTACTTCAATGAAAACAGCGATAGACTCCCAAGACTTTTTCCCAGAAGCAAACTTACGTGAGAAAACCGTTCGAAATGGTTTCTTTCTATCACCTTTTTATCGACTTCTAAAGGCTGTCTACTGCAGCATACACGTGCAAATGTAAAAAAAAAGTATAATGGCATTTAAATGAATATGTAATTATTATTGGTATTATTATTATTTATTCTATTATTATCATTATTATCATTATTGTCATCATTATCATTATTATTATCGTTATCATTATCATATCATTGTCATTTATCATCATCATTATCATTATTCATTAATAGATAAATAAGGAATTCATAATAATGATTGATTCATTAATTGTCTCGTATCCAGTTCCATTTATTAAGTCAGAACTTACGTCATTAACTCGATTTAAGAAACTGATGCTGAATTCTCTCTTTTTCTCTTTGGGGAAATAAACCTTAAAGCATTTCGGTAATACAAACCTGTTTTTTTTTCTTTCGAATACTTACTTGCGTCTCGTTAACCGTTCATGACTAAAGTTTTGATTACGAAAGTTTTGTCCACATTGACGGGTTGTTCTCAGTCGAAGAATACTAAACCCACGAGCCTTTTGAATCGTGGGATCTTTGGAGGCAGCTGATCGATCCGACTTTCTTGTTTCCTCTTTCTTTTCTTTTCTTTTCTTTAGACATTCTTTGTGTTATTATTTCTCTCTCTCTTCTCTTTCTCTCTCTCTTCTATTTTTTCTTTAGGACATTCTTTTGTTTTCTCTTCTCTCTCTTGTTTTCTTTTCTCTTTATTCTCTCTTAGCTCTCTCTCTCTCTCTCTCTCTCTCTCTCCTCCCTCCCCCTCCCTCCTCGCCTCCCCCTCCCTCCTCCCTCTCCCTCCTCTCTCTCTCTCTAACTTAACTCACCTGACAAGATAATCACGATTTGCGACAATCCGAAGCGCACAAAAGCCTCCCAGCAAATGACAATTAATCCACGATCCATTAATCGCAGAAAATCCGCCAGTGTTTTCGTCACGTATAAACCTATCGCTTACGATCGCGTCAGAACTCTATGGTAACATGAGTTGCAGAACGTACAATCTGTGCTGGAGTTTCTGTCTCTGTTCTGCCGTTCTTTCCCGACTGACGCGCGTTTGAATATGTGTTTGTGAATGTTAATGAAGATAATTCCTCGCGTTGATAAAAAGGTACATTGATAATGAAGAAGAGGAAGGAGGAAGAGAGAATAAAGAGGATCTGTGACGTTAGCATCGCCGTCGAAAGGTGTGTGAGGGGAAAGAGGGAGAGGAGAGAGGTGAAGGGAGGGGAGAGGGGAAGGAAGAGGGAGATGGGAAAGGAGAGGAGAGAGGGAAGGGGAGAGGGGAATGGGAAAGGGGAGAGGAAGAGGGAAAGAGGTGAAAGAGGAAGAGGAAGAGAGGTGTAAAGAGAGAGAGGAGAGGCGGAAGAAAGAGGGAAGAGGGGGGGAGAGAGAGAGAGGAGAGACGAAAAAAAAGAGGGGAAAGGGACTGGATCGAACAGCTGTTTCGTTCTAATTTTAATAAATGTATTAAAATATCCAAATTCGTACACGCACACGAAGATAACAGACATGCACACAAATATGTATATGTGTTTATTTTATGTATATTTGGTATCGAGACCAAACAATTTATCAGCTTATCTATACATATGTATGTGTATCTATGAATATGCATGTGTTACATCTAATATGATAAAATTTTAATGCATTTATCAGGATACTCTGGGAATCTTTGGTACTTTTGATCAATAATTAAATAAACCAATTTTAAGAGCAACATGACAATAAGATTTTGTTTTTTTTTTTTTTTTTTTTTTTTTTTTTTTTTTTTTTTTTTTACATAAAATGCGTTTCAGGTTTCCGTTTCTGTTTTAAAAATACAAGCCAAACTAGGTTTCACAATTGTAGAAAAGGTATAACTGATTAGAAAATAAATAAATAAATAGAATTACAAAAAAAAAAAAAAACGCACACACACACGAAAAAAACAGATTAGTTTATATAAAAAAATAAAGAAATAAAAACAACACACAAAAAAAAAAAAAAAAAAAACATTGAAGTTTCCTATGGATGAATGTTGTATGAAGAGTTAGACCTTTTGGCAGTAACAATATATAAAAAAATACTTTATTGATTTTATCTGTAAATGTAAATTACACATCTTTACCTTTACCCACTACCTCTATGTTCAGTGTTCGTATCTCATTTACTTCATCAAATAACTATATCCTTGTAGAGTCTGTTATGTAGCTGTTTAATTATATTTGTAAATCCTTTCGCAATATCTGTATATTGGATAACGCATTTGCAGTTATTTTCTCTCGATTTCTGAAAGTTAAATAACTGTGTCTGTAAGCAATATATGAGAGAGGGAAGCTCAACAGACTGACAAACGATAGAGAGAGAGAGAGAGAGAGAGAGAGAGAGAGAGAGAGAGAGAGAGAGAGAGAGAGAGAGAGAGAGAGAGAGGAGAGAGAGAGAGAGAGAAAGGAGGGGAAAGGGAGGAAAAAAAGGGGAGAGAAAAAACAGTCAAAATGATATATAGAGAGAAAGAAAAGAAAGAACGAGAGAAGAGAGACACAGGCAGACAAACAGATGAGAGAGAGAGAGAGAAAGAAAAAGAGATATACGCAGAGACACATATAAAGAAAGAAAAGAAAGTGAGAGAGAGAGAGAGAGAGAGAGAGAGAGAGAGAGAGAGAGAGAGAGAGAGAGAGAGAGAGAGAGAAGAGAGAGAGAGAGAGAGAGACAGAGAGACAGAGAGAGAGAGAGAGCAAAAAGGAGAAATAACAAACATGTTTTTTCTGCATGGCTCCAGCACAGAGATAACCATTGGAGAGCGAAACACGTAGAAGTGTTCATTATGTCGGATTTTATTTCTCAGAGGCTTGGGACAGGAAAAAGAAAAACAGGAAAGGTATTGGATCAAGTTAAAGAGGATCAGGAAAGGGTTTAAAGATGTTGCTTTCTGCTGTAGAAGATGAAAATATTACCAGAAGAGGAATGGAATAAGATTAATAATGTTAGAGAAAGAGAGATAGAGAGAGAGAAAGACAGATAGAGAGATGGAGAGAGATAGAGGGAGAGAAAGAGAGATAGAGGGAGAAAAAAGAGACATAGAGATAGATAGAGGGAGAGAAAGAGATATATAGAGAGAAAGAGAGATAGAGGGAGAGAAGAGATATAGGGAGAGAAAGAGAAAGAAAGAGAAAAAGAAAGAGAGATAGACTGAAATAGAGAGAAAGATGCCTGAAGACGAAATGGGGAAGAAGCGTAGACAGAGGCACCTGTGGAAGTGGCTAACGTCTATTAATGAATAGAAAGAAACGTTTCGAACTCGTTCATTCATCCTTTTCGGTTTTGAATTCGTCAGCTGATTAGTATTTTTTGCTTATTTACTAAACCCGTTGATTCATTTATTCCATTTTATTACTATATCTGATAATTAAATGATTTCGCTTATATAATCCCGATTTTACATATTTCAAGAAAAAATTAAAAGAAACAATAATTGAGGAAAGAGAGAAATAAATTTGAAAATATAGATAAAGAGGGCAAATGGCAAATGGAAAAGCGTGGAGGCTGATTCAGACTAGCTGTAGCAAGATAAGAAAGATAAGGATAATAGATGACCTGGTTCTAAAGAGAAGAGAAGAGAAAAGGCAATTTAACGTAATAGAAGAATGAAAAGGCGAATACATAATCTCTTTTTCTTTCTTTATGTATATGATATATATATGTGTGTGTGTGTGTGAGTGTGCGAGCGTGTGTGTGTGTGAACGTGCGCGCGTGTGTGTATGTGTGCGTACAAGTGTATGTGTGTGAACGTGCGCGCGTGTGTGTGTGTGTGTGCGTACGAGTGTATGTGTGTGAGTTTATGTGTTTTGTATTTCTTGAAAACCTATAATAGATGTAAGTGCTGAGGCATTTTCCTGATTTATATAACAGATTGTGAGAAATCTCTTCAGAAATCATTTGTTCAGCGCAACTCCCAGGGGACATTCAGGGTGAACTCCTATAAAAGATAAAAATGAATAAATATGAGAGAGAGAGAGAGAGAGAGAGAGAGAGAGAGAGAGAGAGAGAAGAGAGAGAGAGAGAGAGAGAGAGAGAGAGAGAGAGCGACCTCATCTACGATTAGGGACAGAATGAGTCGCTTTGCTAGTCATTCTACGGGATTCCTCTATCTCATTGAACATCAAATCGGCGTAATCCATTCTTATATTATACTCGATCTCGCGATAAATTGGCATCTCACTCTAGGGGCATAGCTAAGGAGGGGGGGGTAGTTGGCCCTTCCCTCCCCCTGCCTTTTTTTTTTTTTTTTACTGCTACTCTTACTACTACTATCACAACTACTACTAATACTATTATTACTATCACTACCACAACTACTACTACTACTACATCAACTACTACTACCACAACTACTACAGCAGCTACTACTATTACAACTACTACTACAGCAACTACTACTACTGCAACAACAACAGCTACTACTAATACTTGAATTGCTAATACTTCTACTGCAATTATTTCTACTACAACTACTCCTACTCCGACTAGTACAACTGCTAATACTACCGCAACTATTACTACTACTACTATTACTACTACTGCTACTACTACAACTACTCCTATTCCGACTAGTATAACTGCTAATACTACCGCAACTACTACTACTACTATTACTACTACTACTACTACAACTACCACTACTTCTACAACAACAAAAACTACTAATCCTACTTTCAATTTTTCTTATGTATCTCTTCTTCCTCCTCCTCCTGACCCTAATCCCTCCGACTCTGACCGTAATGTACATTTTCAAGATAAAGTACATGTATATGTGACCTCGATTTCTGTGAGGATTATTGTTTCGTAATTCGTCTAATCCGTTTTCATTTAATCGCCTAATCTATTTTCAAATAAAGATATAATTTCAACTTACAAGCTTCTTCCATGATCGCTCGGAACATTACATAATTAATGATGTATAATGACAGAATCATAAGATGTTATTGAGGATTATATTTATTAGTCAGATATTATCGGTTTGTTGGAAGTGTACGAAGCCCGACCCAATGAACATTCATTATACGTACATGTATGTACACTGAAATAAAAGTAGATCAGTCTAGAGATGCTTATCAATCGTATAGATAGAGATTTATATATGTGTGTGTGTGTGAGCGTGTGTGTGTGTGTGTGTGTGTGTGTGTGTGTGTGTGTGTGTGTGTGTGTGTGTGTGTGTGTGTGTGTGTCTTGGATAATCATAAATTATTATATTTATATTATATATATATATATATATATATATATATATATATATATATATATTATATATTTTATTTAATTATATATATATATATATATATATTATATATATATATATATATTTATATATATATATATATATATATATATATATATATATATATTATGGTTGAATACTTGCCTGAATAGAAGATGTATTGTTTGTTTGTTTTTTCTTTCGTCATTGTTATCCGCCATACTTGTTTGCTGTCCCGTTGTTGTTGTTTTTTATGGTTCTAATTTGTGTTGGAGCAGTTACGAGGCTTAGCATGTTTTTTACATGTTTTTCCCCCTCCTACCTCTTTCGCGGAAACTTAGATATTAGTCAATTATTCTGCTTCTGCCATATTGTAGTTTTTGCCCAAACTGAAAAAAACATGATATATAGATAAATGAATTAAATAAGAAAATCTGAACTATCTTTTAGTTTTAGCTTATGGCATTAAAAAAAATCTTTATCTATAAGTTGAATATAAGTTGAAGATTACTCTATATACGAAAAACTAGTTCTTTCTTATGGTTTCAACTAAATAACCCTAAAATTAAACTAAATAACTAAATACCTAAATAACAACAACAACAACAAAAAAAAACTAAATAACACTCAAATTAAGTGAGAGACACGCTGCGTTTCATCCGAAAATCCGCCACGATGAATTTCGAAAAGTGGCGGTAAATACAACTTGCTTGACGTACCGGATTCATGTTTCTGACATGTCGTGTAATGAGGCTCGCGACGCCGGAATTCTGGGAAAACAAAAAATATTAGGAACTTGCAACATTCACTCTCGGATTAACTAGGCTGTCTTCGTCTTCTTCGCATGTTAGTTAAATGGTTATTTAAATCTAAAATTATTTGGGCTGAAGCTATTTCGTTCATTACTGTCTTGTCTTCATTGCCAAGACGTTTCGTTAATTCTCTTTCATTAATCATTAAAAGAACATTTAGATTTGAATTTAACGCTTATGTTCCTCGTCGTTAATTATATAATTAGGTTAACTGCCTTAATCGCTGTTAATAATAGTACTGGGTCTTTAAACGGTTGATATGTAGTCCTCACAGTTTCACTTGAATTAGTATTCTATATTTAACTCCAAAAATACAGCAGCTTTCCGCTAATTCAAGTCAAAAGCCAACACAGAAACAGATATTATGAATCCAGTCTGTGCAGCTGGTGGTACTTGGCAACTTACGAGTACCGTCGTGATTACGAATGACTGTAATTCGTTACAATATATCTAATTGTTTGGATTAAATGAAACTGAACTTCAATGCAGTACAAATTAATTCTGTACAAGGAGAGCATTTAGTGTTCATTTACGAGTCTCGATCTTGCAGATTATAGACCGATTATAGACATAAGAGAGAACATGAGCGAATTCTGTTCTCTCTGTTTCTGTCTGTCTCTCTCTCTCTCTCTCTCTCTCTCTCTCTCTCTCTCTCTCTCTCTCTCTCTCTCTCTCCTCTCTCTTCTC
>NW_020871365.1:82500-85646 GCF_003789085.1 Penaeus vannamei | reverse complement strand
GGAGAGAGAGAGAAGGAAAGAGAGAGATGTAGAGAGAGAGAGAGAGAGAGAGGAGAGAGAGAGAGAGAAAGGGGGGGGAGGGAGGGTAGGCACAACACACACACACACACACACACACACAAATAGAGAAACAACGAAAGAAGCAGAAAAAAAAAAAACAGAACCCCGCAAGAATATACACATATACACAACTTACATCCTAAAGAGAAGACGAAAAAAAAGTAGAAAAAATGATTTACGTTCTCCTGGCTTACAGCGGGTTTAAGAAAAGTGGTTTAGGTTCAGGTAATTGGGTCCAGAGGGGGGGGAGGGGAGGTATGGGACTAAGGGGGATTGGGTATAGCGTTAAATAGGTATAGAGGAAGGAAGATGAGGATAAGGGTAAGGCGGATGATCTTGGAACAATGGATAGTGGAGAGAACGAGAGAGACGAGGAGAGAGAGAGAGAGAGAGAGAGAGGAGAGAGAGAGAGAGAGGAGAGAGGGAGAGAGAGAGAAGAGAGAGGAGAGGAGGAGGAGACGAGAGGAAAGGGAGGGAGAGAGAGAGGGAGGGAGGATAGGGGAGGGAGGCGGAAGGACGAGGAGAGAGAGAGGAGAGAGAGAGAGAGAGAGAGAGAGAGAGAGAGAGAGAGAGAGAGAGAGAGAGAGAGAGAGAGAGAGAGAGAGAGAGAGAGAGAGATTTACATAATCATCTTAAGTTATATTCATTCCATAGCACCAAAACACATATACAAACAGTATTCTGTACATAGCCCCCTCAAAATTCCACTGCTTATCATTACATTGAATTTTATTTGTTATTTTGTATATAAGATACTTTCATTCCAGTACATGTTGTCCACTTTAAAAGGCCACATAGACACATAATATCCACGCAGAGACTAAAAAAAGAAATAAAAGAAGAAAAAAGAGACTAATGAAGAAAAAAAAAGAAGAAAAGTGGCTAAAAAGAAAGACAAATAAGAAGAAAAAAAATCAGGGTTAAACAATTCTTCCTTTTACCTCTACTTTCTCATTACAAATAAGGAATTAAACTTATTCCATAATAAACATAAGAAAGTCACTCTCAAATGGGAAACTGATGAACCAGCTCCTCAGTCTTTCCTGATTTAAGAAAAGGAAGCCAAAGAAATCTAATTTATAGGCCTATGTTTACTATATATTTCCGGGTCTTTTTACGTATTGTGACAAAATTCGGAATGAGGAATAAGACAGAAAGGAAAAGCTTCATTCTACACTGAATACGAACGCACACGAAGATATTACAAAATTCGGAATAAGGAATAAGAGAGAACGGAAAAGCTTCATTCTAAAGAGGATACGAACACACAGGAAAATATTACGTGCCCTTGTAAAAGCAATTCTTCCCGAGGTTCAATGGATTCAAGATTATGCTTTGGCGTAATGGTGGAATTCACAAAACCAAGCTGCCTAATGTCATCTCTAGACTCGAAACCAGTTGAGATGGTCAAGTCTGTCTGTTCGGTGATCTGATTAAAGAAAAAAGAAAGAAAATTTGATTAGAATGGTAATTAAAAAAAGGCCTACGGGAGAAGAAAATCATGAAATAAGTATGTTGTTCAATTACAACTTTTCTCATTTTTTATTTTATGTTTTTTTTTGAGGGGGTGAGTAAGATTTTTTTTTTACTATTACAAAAACCGTTGAAACCATCGGCTGTTTTCAGAAAAAGACCTTAACGCACTCTGAAACTTGTTGGAATTACAAATAGAACCTTCTACATCACCATTCCGTTCTGAAATGGAATAAGTCAGTCCTGTCTGCACTTGGCTATCATCAATTCTACAGCATGCCATTCTTCAAAATACATACCATTCCCTCACTTCTTACTGCAAGATATTAGCGAGGTACATCCAGAATTTGCGGAATTATCTACTCCCTAAAGTCATTTTTAAAAATGTTCTCCTGTCCATGAAATTCTCATCGTAGTACATTCTTACATATGAAACTAGTTGAATCTACGTTTGATAGACGATATTCAACTTTCATAATAGAGTTATGTAACTTGAATTGGCTCTTTGGTGGCAGCGGTGGGATAGAGGAACACTTATATGGTGCTCTCTTGACTGTCTTTCTGTCTCTTCCTTTCTCTCTCTTTATCTGTATGTGTGTATTTGCGTATTTACATGGATTGGGATATAATTCTTCTCCCCTCTCTCCTACTGTTTATTTAACTCATTCTCTCTCTCTTTCTTTCTCTCTCCAATCTACCTGTCTGACTGTCAGTCTCTCATATGTGTATGTGTGTATATGTATATGTATATATATATATGTGTGTGTGTGTGTGTGTGTGTTTGTGAATTGTGTTTGTGTGTGAAAGTTTATGTAGATGTGGCGTGGGCTTACGCTTGTATTTATGTCTAGAGAGAGAGAGAGAGAGAGAGAGAGAGAGAGAGAGAGAAGAGAGAGAGAGAGAGAGAGAGAGAGAGAGAGAGAGAGAGAGAGAGAGAAGAGAGAGAAGAGAAAGAGAAAGAGAAGAGAAAGTGAGAAAAAAGAAAGAGAAGAGACAGACACAAGACAGAAACAGCCAAACAGCCACAGAAACAGACACAAAGAAATACAGACAGAGCAAATAACACAAAACAGACAAAACGAGAGCAAGGGAAAGCACATAAACCTCGCCCCACGACCAGCGAGGAGCCAGCGACGACAGGCTGTACGTGGGGAAGATGGCCCTCTCGCACGTTAAACTTTGTCAGGGCTTAAAGATGCCCTTCTCGAAAACACAAGGAGCCTCGCAGCCTCCCTGGGTGATGGATCAGTCAAGCATTTATGGCGAAGGTGGTGTTAAACCTTTTTTTTCTTCTAATTCTTATCCTGATTTGTTTATTATTTGTTTTAGCTTTCTATTCTTGGAGTCTCTTTTTTTCTATTTTTTCCTTGATTTGTTTATTTGTTTTAGTCTTCTATTCTTCTATTCTCGGAGTCTCTTCTGTTTGTTAGTTATAGGGAGGAATAGAGAGAGAGAGGGGGGGGGGATTCTGGAGTGTTTATAGTATAGGTGGCATTGTATTGACGTCTGTTTCTTATTGTTTTCTTTTCTTTTAATATTTCTTCTTTCTTCTTCCTCCTCTTCTACTTCTTTTCTTCTCCTTTTCGTTCTTATCATTACTTCTCCCCCCTCTT